>OY776682.1:33493037-33641819 GCA_963675555.1 Leptura quadrifasciata
ATCATCTCGCAAACATTTATTTGCAAACGACATAATTTTACATTTTATTTTATCAAAATACATTGCATTGCTACATACAGTTCTAATATCTAAGGTAGTAATTTTATTTAAACTTGAAACAAAATATCTTGATTATAATTTGTGTGACCTATATAAATAACCGTAATCATACACTGTTCCTATCGTAACATTATTTTTATGGTAATATCATATACTCTTTAAGTGCGAATTTATCTAATTAACTGTAATCACGTACCATTGTTATCTTTGCATTTTTATCGTAATATAATATTGCATACCACCATAAAAGGTTAAGGTTAAGGCCGTAAGACAAGCTTGTGTTCTATAATACCGTGTGTGCAAAATATAAAATTATCAGAGATATACTATTTCCAAACTCAAAACGCTTTTTAAACCAAACGCGTTTTTCGAATTAATCTAGCTATTCTATAATATAAATTTTAAATATTACAGAATAAATTCTTGCACATTTCATATTAAAATTTCTTATTAAACACCAGTAGCGTACTAACTTAAATTGGAAAAAGGCGTTTTAAGTTATTTAATCATCTAAATAATATAAATAAAATGGCTACAAACGTAAGTAATTCCAATGCAAACAATTCAATCACGGCGAACGAAACCATAAATATTGAACCTTATAGGTTAAGCGAAATATTTTCCATAGTGCCCGAATTTGACGGCAACCCCATATTCTTGCAAACATTTATTTCAGCTTGCATAACCGCTCAGGGGATCGCTGTTGATGATCAGCGCGTCTTATTAACGCTTCACATAAAAAATAAATTACGCGGAAAAGCCGCAGAATTAATAAATTCCCGAAACCCTGCTACATGGGCAGAAATCAGAAGCTTACTTGAAGCACATTTTGGTGACTCTCGCGACCTGACAGCTTTGATTCAGGATCTGCAGAGGATTCGTCAGTTACCCAACGAAACCGCACTAATATTTGTATCTAGGTTGCAGACACACAACGCGAAAATGCACGCCGCTATACAAAAACAAACTCTAACCCTTGAAGAAAAAACGGCTCAATCAAATTTGATTGAAAACATGACATTGACCACTCTATTGACCGGATTAGAACCCAAATTAGGCCAAATCATTAGGGCTGGTAATCCTAGCAACATGCTAGATGCCATAAACAGGATCAAACGAGAACTACAGTTGTCATATTTCGCATCACAAAAATTTTCCATTAAAGCCCCAATCAAAAACCCTATCCAAAATGTTCAAAGACGCCCAAATTCTCATCAATTCTGCACATTCTGCAGAAGAAATGGGCACCATGTTAACGAATGCCGCACAAGGCAAAACTATCAGTCTCCATCTCCCAACTTCACACCAAATGCTTATTCTAATCAAGCACAGCCTCCAAGGCCACATTTCCAGAATGCATCTAACCATAGACCACAAAACTTCCAAAATTTCTCCAACCAGCAACACAATTATTCTCAACAGAACAGGCCCTCAGCTATCAGGCCAAATCCCAACTTCCACCAGCAGAGACCTTCTGCCATACAACCGAACCCGAATTTTAATCGATTCAATCAACAAAAGACACATCACCTAAATCAAGAATCTTATGATAACTACACTGATAGCCCAAACCAATATGAAAATTATCCTGTAAATTATTCTACCAATTATTCTCCCAATTATTCTAACGAAAATGATTATGATTACGATTTTGGAACCCAACAATGTGAGAATTATACTGCTAATTCTCAACCCCAACAGTACGAGAATTATACTGCTAATTCTCAATCTCAACAGCACGAGGATTATACTGCTAATCCTCCGGATTTTTGCATAGGCCCGGAGTATTCCACGAATACTCCAACACAACAAACGGACGAACTAGACCAAATTTCTCGCCAAGTCCAAGCGATAAACCTCAAAGACAATTCCGACCCACATTCGAACCCTCAAGAGCAATGTTTCATGTAAATTCACCATCTAACCCTCCATTTCAAGTAAGTTCGGCAAACCTGTATTTCATGAAAGACCCAACAAATAAATTTAATATTCTAATCAATTTAGGTGCAGATATTTCCATTTTCAAACCCAAAACAGCAGAAAATTATAATCTAAGACACCCCGAAAATTTAAATATACAAGTAACAGGTCAAAAAATTAATATCACCGAATCTGTTCTCATACCATTCAATTCTAACGACCCATACGAAGTTTATGTACACGATTTAGATACAGACTTTGATGGCTTCGTAGGTAGCGACTTTCTAGAACATTACGAATGCATTATAGATTTCAAAAATAATCAACTAATCACCAATTTTAAAAATATACCATTATTTAAAGTTAACGATTATTTACCTTTTCAACCAGTTACAAATTCAAACAAAAAAATTAATCATCACATTTCAGACAACATCATTAATCAAAATCTTAATTTTTTGGAACCAGACACTGAAGAAATATTTGAATTTTATTGTGACACTGACGCTATACCGCTAGCTCAGGAACAAGAAAAAATACACCTACCTAACACCTCTGCAAAGACAAACGTACAAAGTGACTTTTTTGAGACAACATCTAATGTAAATTATCAAAAATCAGACACCTATCAAATAGACAAAAGTTCTAAACTTTTAGACATGTCCTGTGAAAACAAAAATCAAAATTCTACTTTTACCAAACCACGTATCAAAAAAATATTTAAAAGCAAAGTACAAGAAACAGAAAAAACTTCAAATGTAACCCCTAACGTTAACACACAAAAAATAAACCTTTCGAAAACAAAATCATGCCGTATAGATAAATCTAAATTGGTAAAGTTAAATTTAAACATTTCAAGAAATAATTCGAAACAAGTAAAACCAAAAGCATTGAACAGTAAAATGTCTATTTCGCAAACATTATTTAAAATTAGTAATAAAATACTCAGGAAATCGAAAATTCGAAAGACAAACAAGGTAAAGAATAATTCAAGAAACACGCATACAATCCTGCGTAATCAAAACAATAGAAAAATCTATACACCCCACACAATCAGGAAAATGTACCGACAAAATCCATTTGTGTCTCCTGAAAAAACCATTCCAAAAATAGTAGAATTTTCTAACTTAAAATTTGAACCAGTCCAAAAATTCAAATCTATATTTAAACTTAATTGATAACAATAATACCAATTCTCGTCTCAACCATATGCCGACCCTGCGAAATAAAACACTTACACAAAAACTTGCAACCCAAAATAATTTTCAAAATTATCTCACAAATTTTTAGTCACCTAATCGAAATCTTTTACAATATTATTACCTAAAATTAACAGTTTATATTAAAGATATTCTCCACTTTTCTCAAATTTTTCTAAATTAATATTACTAGAAAATCTTTAAAAAATAATTGTACGATATATCAACTAACTGCATAGATCAATTATTGATCAAAAACACTTCTTATGTAAATAATTTTATTCCTTTCCTCTATTACTAGGATATTTCGACATTTCTTCTCCTGTAATAAATTCTACAAAACCTTAATCATAAGGAAATACTATTGTCCATTTAAATAAATGCACATAAAATATTTACATTTAATTCGAAGAAATTCATAATAATAGTACTACTTTGATAACAGTGCCTTGAACTTTTGCACAGAAGCACGTCTTGTATGTTTATGAACTTAAACATTTTAAAAAGAAATGCCTGATATCCAACACCTCAATATTGCATTGTACTCATTATGATATTTCATTACACCAACATAAACGCTTTACAAGCACAAGTAACAACAGCTGTTAATTAATAGCAAGGGCAGAAATTTAAATAATATACATTTAGAAATTTTCAGACTTTAAATTAGAACCTAAATTCAGAACATACCTTTTCAAAGTAAAAAAATTGAATCACTCGAAAATCCTGAAAATTCACAAATATACAAAAGAAATTTCAGGAACTGAAAAATCAATCTTTCTTTAAAAATGTTCAGAATTAAATTTGTATGGCCCTAAGTACAAACGAACAAATTGCCCAAGAATTTTACACATTTTCTTGACTTTACAAAACGATATCTTTAATAGATTACTCTAAAATACAAATTACAAACAAACCCTACACCTTACACCATTTGACAACTTTTATACTTACACGAGACAAAACTTCTAGTAGATTACGAAAACAAAACGTAAAACTACAAATTTCACACAACTACTATATCGAAAAATTGTGAACTTACTTCCACACAATAATTTCACTAAAACATCGAAACTACGAAATTATTCTGTAGTTTTGTAATAACAAAACCAACATTAACTCAAAAACACAGACGAACGGAATTATTTCTCTTTAGGATCAATGTTAAAACATTTATTCTCAACATTATTTTAAAAATCAAAAAAAAAATTTAGAGATTTCAAAAGAAAATAAAAAAAATAATACCTCAAAATTTCGAATACTTATACTAGACCAATATACAAAATTTATCATTATATTTTAATTCTTCAACTACTAATCAGAACCTATTAAGAACCCCTGATAAATAAGGTTCCGTTTATAAAATAGGTTACATCAAAAACAAATATAATTGGCAAGAACTAACAAACCACGCCAGAAGTTTTATAAAAAACGCAAAATTTGTCGAAAACCAAATTGCAAGGATCCTAACAATCCTTTGGTAATCATCAAAACCCCAAAAGCACCGTTCGACAAATCAATATCGACCCATTTCAATTCTCACACAAAACATACACTGACACCTACAAAAATTGACAAATTCACACAGCTTACACTGTCCTACACAAGATTGCAAAATCAATCGTAAACATCCTTATGTTACAATTTTGACACTATAATCATGTAACAGGAACATTTACATTCTCTCATTCCCTGACCAACTTCTTAAAATAAAAAGAAATTATTTTCTCGTAACATTTACATAGAATTATTATCCGAAACGTACATCACCCTAATTCTGACAAGTAGTAACCATTTCACAAATTTAATATCATATCAAATCCCTTCATTATCTCGGAAATATAATGCGTATAGACTTATGACAATCATTTATGTTCGCATTATAAACTAATAAGTGAATCCTCTTATTCTTATATTGACAACTCCATATCAAATGAACACGCGGTAACTACCCATCTTTAACGCTACTCCAGAAACTGAAATTCTGTAATTTTCCCACTCAGAAAATTTGTCACGCAAAAAAAATATCCCAAAGTTTTCTAACATTCAGATAGTTCAGTCCACCCTATGAAACTCAATCTTAAAGCCCTATGTAATCAAAGGAAACGAATAACTAAACATTATGATTTTCCAAGTGTACAACCCTGTTAAAACTATTCAACATATGAATAGCAACTACTGTGACATACGTTCAAAACGAAACATTAAAATATTGCGATAATACATCATAAACATGATTATTGTCCTAATATGTTATATCCCCGACTACACGACAATCGTACAAGAAACTAAATACATGATTGGTACACTATTTTACGAAATAGCGTGTATTAATTAGCGTACGAGACCAAAACAAAAGAAATGTTAAAAATCGTTTCGATAACCACGTTTCAAGAATTGACCAAATACCAAACTGACAATAACACCTATTTCTAAAAATAATCTCAGATGACAAAATAAATTGCAAAACAATTTAATGACAACGGTACTTTTAAAAAGTAATGTTCTTTTCAAAATTAATCATTTCAATCAACTCGAAAACCTAATTAAAAACCAAATATCCGTTACAACTTCAGTAATCAAAAATTTCAACGCAACTATTCAAAAATTGCAAGTTGACGAAGAAACTTTCAATAAGGATATTAAAGAAATTGAAACCTCAATTTTAGACATGACTAAGGACATAGAAAACGTCCATGCAAAACTGAAATTTATCGAAATCTGCGAACAACTTATGGCAAGTTATTTATTTATCGAGGATAACTTAAATGACATCCTAAATTCCATCACTTTCGCGAGGCTTAAAATAATTCACACGTCAATTATAAATCCAAAAGACTTAATAAATTCTCTACAGGAAATTTCGCAAAACCTACAAAGGAACAATTTACCGCTTCCAATCAAACTATCAAAGGTTGCACAGTACTTAGACATTATAGAACTAAAAGCTTTTCAAACAAATTCGGATCTAATATTTGTGTTAGACATACCTTTAATAGACCCTCAAACATATTCAGTATTTCAATTATACCCTATTCCTATTTTGGATAATAGAACTGGTTTATATCATGTATTATCAACTTCTCAAAAATATATCGCGAGAGATGATGATTCATTAATGTACATACCTATCTCGAACCTTGAAGAATGCAAACCACTTTATTTTAACACCAAATTATGTCCAAATTTATTTGCATATCCTATTGACAACAATGCCATATGCGAAGCCCGTCTCTTCAAGAACCTCAAAACTCTGCCAGAAAACTGCCAGACGTCATTTATCATCAGCCAAGGCTACAACGTCCAAAAAATAGACGAAAACACATGGTTAGTTATTAACGCAGAACCTCTACAAACAACCATCAACTGTCCAGAAAGAAATTCAAAAACTGAAGTCATCTACAAAAATTCAATAGTAAAATTACAACCAAATTGTTACGCCTTCATAGGCATCACAAAAATTCAAGCCAGTACCAATGAAGTAACCGATGTAAAAGACGACACTCATCCAATCCAAATTCCATTTGAATGTTGTAAACATATTCCAGACAAAATCCGAGCTCCAAATCTTAAACCACTAAAATTAAACAATCTCAATACGGAAGACCTCGAAGTTGCCAAACACAAGTTGGACCAATACTCCAGAGATTTAGATGATTTGATCAACGAACCCTTTATAACAAAACACATATCCTGGTTCACCTATTTTATCATTGTGCTAATATTTGGACTGATATTTCTGTACCTATTTTGTAAGTGCAGAACAAAAAGACGAAGACTAGCCATCGATGTTTCTGCATCACCCCCATCTCCACCGAGGCCTAGCAAACCCTACAAGACATTTGCTAACCTATTTCCTTCATGAAGACGACCTACCTTAAGAAGAGAAGACAACGAAGCCGAAGACATAGAACTTACATAAAGACAAACTGTTTTGTGCCTTTTTACTGACTTTCAGTGCTGGACTCTTCAGTGAATTTTATTTCATTTGTTTAATCATTATATTTCATTATTTTTCTATCATTTGTTAATTTCAATTTTATTAACATTTTTACGTCATTTTCATTCAAACCCATCATGCTTATATTTTATGCTTTCACAGTAAAGCTATATTTTAACCTTAGGAATATTTTATCCTATTTTACAATTCAAACCTAGTATGTTTGTATTTTACGCTTTCTTGCTAAAGCTATATTTTAACTCTAACATTTTTATGTTATTTTATTTTATGAATCAAGCTTATTGTGCTTGCATTTCATATTTTAGACGCTAAGGTTATATTCTGTATTTTAAACCTTACGATTTAACATTTTTGTATCTTTTATATTTTTCCAAATTGTACCATTACCTTTTATATTCATTTCAAAAGTTGCTGCATAAAACACCAACTTTTTTTATAAGGGGGAAGCTGTTATATTAGAAATATACTATGATATATAATATTATCGAGACAGGCTTAACCTTCTCAAACATATCGTATTACATACTGCGTAACAGCTCTTCTCAATAACCGCTCATGCTGCATGAGCATTGTATTTCAATTCTCAGTAATTCTGATTGTGCTAAATCAGCAACACTGTTTCCTTTGTTCTCGAAACATTATAAATATTACTAACAACCTTTTTGTAATCAGTCTTATACTCACTTTCGATTAAACTACTTCTAAATTATTATTGTATTTTCTTAACGAGTCAACGTTGACTCCAGTGTAACAAATAAAGTTTCTTTTTAAAAAGTTATTCAAACAATCCACTATCTAACATATATATGTATATATATATGTATATATATATATATATAGGCAAGCTTCCATTTTTAGACGTATTAGTGAAAAAGAAACCAGATAGGACACTAGGTCACACAGTATACAGAAAACCCACTCACACGGACAGATATCTAAATGCGGCATCACATCACCATCCAGCACAATTAAATTCAGTAGTAAAGACTCTAGTGACACGTTCTCAGAGGTTGGCAGACGTCGACCATATCAACGAAGAGATGTCTTCACTTCAGAAAGCACTAATAAAAAATGGATTTTCGGGGTACACAATACAGAAGTCGCTGGGGCCATACAGACAAAAAACCCAGGAGGAAACGGAGAAACCAGTAGCAAAGGCATATCTACCTTACGTGAAAGGGACGACAGATCAAATTGGCAAACTTCCACGTAAACATAACATAGAAACAATATTTAAAACAGACCGAAAAATCAGTGCAGTCCTTCGTAATCCAAAATCAAAAACTACCCTAGAAAACCAAGGAGTATACGAAATCCCGTGCCAAGATTGCAACAAGTCATACATAGGACAGACCAACAGACGTATTAGTGCAAGAAAGGAAGAACATATGAATGCAGTACGAAAAGAGGAGAAAACATCGTCCCTAGCACAGCATGTAAAATCCACAGGACACAAAATAGACTTCGACAACACCAGAACAGTAGCTAATATCGAGCATTATAGGTCAAGGATTACCAGAGAGGCCATATAGATTGAAAAAAGACCACAAAATCTTAATAAACGAGATGATACGCAGAGATTGCCGAGTTCCTGGAAGCCCGCTCTTGTGGGAAAATACGTAACCGAAGACACACGATGATCCACCGTGGACGAACAAATCACGAGGAGGCATGTTCAAGTATTGACAAATAGTGAAGAAGCACAGCAACCTGCCCGAAATGGACTTATCACGAGGAGTCAGAGCCGAGCGCGGACCAATCAAGGAGAACCACGGCATTCTGCGGCACCGATTGGACACGAGGATGCCCGACCACCGGCGAGAAGTCACGTGGAGCGTGACGTTTCAGCGAAGCCACTTGTCGGGTTGGCTCAGCCGCCCGCTACGCCTACCACAGGTGGTGGGGGACCGGTAACACGTAGCCAAACGCGCAGGCGCGCCCTAGACTGGAGCATATATAAGGAGCCGCACAACGTGGGGAATGTCAGTTCAGTTCGAGCGACGAGAAGCAGCAGTAGGCAGCTTTCAGTGAGAACCTGAAGATGGCAGATGAGGTTCTGCCGAAACGTCGTTTAGACAACCGTGACTCCTGGAGGAGTCGATCATCGACGCGGGAGAGCACCCGGAAGTACAACACTTCATTTAACACCCGCGAAAATCCAAAAACAACATATATATATATATATATATATATATATATATACATATATATGTAATAGCTCGCGTTTCGTAGCTAAGTTTTTAAAAACAATTTTATTTATTTGTAGAGAGTCAACGTTGACTCTTAGAAATAATACAGTAATAAAATGTAAAGTGTTTAATTTAAAGTGAGTATGATAACTGGCTACAGAAATGTCTCGTGGTTCTATTTATGACATTTAGATGCAGTGTCATCTAAATGATGAACAAAGAAAAGCAAGCAAGCGATTCAGCATAATCGTGATAAGTTAAAATGTAATATAATATAATGTGATACTTTGTAAGCGATAAATGATAGCGGGAATTTGTTATCTGCACGTAGCTGAAATATGATATTATAGGATAATCTGAAATGAAGCAAAAGTCACGTATTGTCTTGTATACAGTGGCTCAAATACTATATAACAACTTCTACCTTAATGAAAAAGTTGCTGTTATACAGGAACTTTTTGAAATTGAAAAGATAATAAAATAGTGAATGAATACAATACAAAATAATAAAAAACAAAGGTAAAATATACAAAGGTTAAGTTAATAATGTGAATGATAAATCACAAGTGAAAGTCTATGTTAACTCGATGTTATCTCCTTTTTTGGGTCCGATAACGGGTCGCTTTCTTGGAGGGATAGGCTTCGTCCTGGAGAGGGTGAAGGGGTGTCATCTGTAGAGTGTTGGATTTTCAGCATTTCACGTCGTCTTTTCCTCCACTTACAGAATATGTAAAATAGAATTAGGGAAACAATGAATGTGATTGTAAAATACGTGAACCAAGATACATGTTTGTTCACGAATGGTTCGTTTATAAGATCATCCAGGTCTTTCGAATATTGTTCCAATTTGGTTTTGGCGATGTCCAAATCTTCTACGTTTAGATTGTTTAATTTGAGAGGTTTTAATTTTGGTAATTTAATTTTGTCGAGCGTTTGATTGCAGCACTCACAAGGAATTTCGACAGGATGAGAATTGTCTTTAATGTCTGAAAAGTCTTTGGCACTAGCTTGTATTCTGGTGATTCCTACAAAGACATAACATCCGGGTTGTAGTTTGACGATTGAATTTTTGTTAATTAATTCGGTTATTGAATCTCTTTTTGGGCAATTGATGGTGATGTGGAGTGGTTCGGAGTTTATTATTAACCATGTGTTGTCTTCGAGTTCTAGAACGTTGTATCCTTGACCAATGATGAAGGATGTCAGGCAATTTTCGGGGAGTTTAGTCAACTGTTTCAGGATTCTGGCTTCACATATGGCATTTTGATCGATAGGGTATGCAAACAGGTTTGAGCATAGTTTCGTTTCAAAGTATAGTGGTTTGCATTCATTTAAATTTGAAATTGGTATATACATCAAAGAATCATCATCTCTCGCGATAAACTTTTGTGAAATAGATAGAATGTGCAGAAGGCCAGTTCTGTTATCAAGAATTGGGATCGGGTATAGGCGGAAGGTATTGTAATTTTGAGGTTCGACAAGAGGTATTTTTAGAACGAATACTAAGTTAGAATCTACTTGAAAAGCTTGTAACTCAATAATGTCTAAATACTGAGCGACTGCTGATAATTTAATAGGTAGAGGCAAATTGTTCCTTTGTAAACTCTGAGAAATCTCTTGTAATGCTGTTACTAAATGGTCAGGAGTTATTATTGACGAATGTATAATTTTTAGTCTAGCGAATGTTATGGCATTCAAAATATCGTTTAAATTGTCTTCAATGAATAAATAATTTGCCATGAGTTGTTCGCAAATTTCTAAAAATCTTAATTTTGTGTGGATATTTTCGATATCCTTAGTCATATCTAGAATTGAGGTTTCGATTTCTTTGATATCCTTATTGAAAGTTTCTTCGTCGATTTGTAGTTTTTGAATAGTTGAATTAAAATTTTTGATGACTGAAGTCGTGACAGATATTTGATTTTTGATTAAATTTTCTA
This sequence comes from Leptura quadrifasciata, assembly GCA_963675555.1. Taxonomy (NCBI): domain Eukaryota; kingdom Metazoa; phylum Arthropoda; class Insecta; order Coleoptera; family Cerambycidae; genus Leptura; species Leptura quadrifasciata. The sequence continues at coordinate 33,504,307 of OY776682.1, forward strand.
GTTGGTGTTCGTCATTATTTAGCTTGTTGATGCAATCAGAATAGTACTGACCATCTTCTGCGTCTAGATTTCCAGTTATCGATTTGAAAATCGTTCCGATACCGTTTAGTATTCCTCGCTTGTATCGTTTTGTGTCAAGGTAAACTTCGTTAAATTTTGATTGTATCGATTGAGAGATTTGTGTTAATAAACTGATATGTGTTTTTACATCGCCGAAAAAGACATTCATGTAGTGGTATGTGGGATCGATGTTATTTTATACTGGGCAAGTACTGATCCGAGCAGCAGCAGAAACCTGAAAATAAATTTAATTTTCAGTATATGGTTTCATTCGGTCAAAGTTTACTTTAGTTGTTTGGTTCGTTTCAAGATTTAGTAGCGTAGAGGAATTTTGAAAAATTTCCTTAATTTCGAATGGACCGTTGAATTTATCTTGTAATTTGTTCTTTATTTGTGACTCCTTAACGTATACTTTGTCGCCAACATTATATGTGGGGCGATTTTCGGGGACGTTTTTATCAAACCGAACTTTGGCTTTTTGTTTTTGAGTATCAGTTCGACTTCGAGCTATTTTATAATAGTGAGAAATGTGATTGTTTAAATCTCGGACATATTTAGTGATTAACTCTTTTTGATTGTATAATGTTTCCGGTGGACGAACAGATGTATGACCAAAAACTAATTCGTATGGGGTAAATCCGTGAGTTTTATTTACAGAGTTATTATAACAGATTACTGCATACGGCAAAATGGTAAATGGGTGTTCATTCGGGTTTTCCGTTTTGTTAGCTCTTATCATTTCGGCCAAGGTTGCTTGAAATCGTTCAATTGAACCATTTGACTGGGGATGTCCTACACTCGAAAAAGTTAATTTTATATCATATAATCTACACAAATCTCTTAATAAATTGTTATCGAATTCTCCTCCATAGTCGCAATGTATTCTTAACGGAGTACCATAATGTTGAATATAAAGCAGTAGCGTATTTACTACAGATTTGGCGGATTTATCGGGGACTGCGTAAGCTTGTGTAAATTTAGTCAATTCGTCGCGAATACTCAGGGCATAATTGCGCGTAGAGAATTCAAATAAGTCAATGTTAATTCTTTCGAATGGTGTCTTTGGTGTTTCTGTAATTACCAGTGGACTACTCAAATTTTTTCGACAAACTTTCGTTTTTTGACATGTTTCGCAGTTTTTGATAAAATTTTCGACATCTTTCGTTAACCCTTGCCAATTATACTTGTTTTTGATTCTGCGTATTGTCTCGTTTATTCCGCGGTGCAAATTATTTTTTCCGGTGTGATTTTGATCGAGGATTATCGGACGTTGGTCTTTGTCGGAGCATTGCACTAGATTTTGGCAAATGATTAATTTTAGGTCCTTTTCTGCGAAAATGAATGAGAGAATTTCGAGTATTGGGAGGTCCAAATTATTTTCGACATAGTAGGTCTTGGAAAGGTCTAGTTTATTTTGATTTTTATACAACGTTAAAAATAAGTGTTCTATCACAGACTCGGGACAGAAAGGTACAACGATAATATAATAAATTCTGTCGGGTTGATTTACTAGAGACAATATTGATTGTACTGTAGTCGAATTCGGGATTTTCTTCGAAAATATCTTCTATAATTTGGTGATGGAGGTCTGTTAGGTTATTTTGCCGAAAGAACGTAATTATGTTTTTATTTTCTCGGTCTAATAATTGTTTGTTTGTAATTTCGATTTTCGAGTAATCTATAAGGGATTTTGTCTTGTATAGTCTAGAGAATGTGTCAAATTCCTGAGCGATATGTTCGTTAGTTATTTCGTTTTCGTCATTTAGGTTTTCGTCATCGTCTGTGTTTTCGTTAGCTGCTAAAATTTTAGGATAGAATTTGGAACAATCGTTAAAGTTGTTTATTTTGATTCTGGACAAGGCGTCCGCGTTTTTGTTTATTTTCCCGGGTTTGTATATGACCTCGTAGTCATACTCTTCAAGCTTGAGGTGCCAACGGGCTAATCTGCTACCCGGGTCCTTTATCGAAAATAACCAGGTAAGTGGTCTGTGATCGGTGATTAGTTTGAACTTTCTGCCAAACAGGTATGGTCTAAAATGCTTTACTGACCACACAATAACTAAGAGCTCTCTTTCTATCGTGGAGTACTTAGTTTCGGCATTGCATAAAACTCGGGAGGCATAAGCGATAGGTAAATCTTTACTGATGGGGCCCTGCGAAAGCACGGAACCAATGGCAAATGCACTCGCGTCTGTGGTTAATAGGAAAGGCTCGTCGAAGTTCGGGTAAATTAGTATCGGAGTTGTGGTCAAGGTTTGTTTTAAGTTTTTGAATGAATTCGTAGTCATTGCCGAAATTAAAGAGTATGTCTTTTTGTAGTAATTTGGTCAGAGGTTTTGATATTTTAGAGAAATTGGGGATAAAACGTCTATAATAGCCTGCTAAACCCAGGAAAGATTTAATTTCCTTTTGGTTTTTGGGTTGAGGAAAGTTTAGGATTGCTTCAACTTTAGCAGGGTTTGGCTTTACACCGTCCTTGGTCATGAGGTGTCCTAGGTAGGCAACTTCTTTCCTAAGAAACTCACACTTGTCGGGCTGTATTTTAAGGTTAGCTTTCCTTAAACGTTGGAATATTTCGGTTAGTCGGATAATATGTTCATGAATCGTTGGGGAATAAATGATGATGTCGTCCATATAGACGAGGCAACGTTCATTTTGGATACCTAGTAGGATATTGTCCCTTTGGCAAGTGGATGGGGCGTTTTTAAGTCCGAATGGCATGCGAAGAAATTCATAGTGGCCATTCTCTACAGAGAAGGCAGTCTTTTGAACGTCTTCGGGATTAATTTCTATCTGGTGGAACCCAGAGGCCAAATCTAGGGTTGTGAAGTATTGGCATTTTCCTAGTTGGTCAAGAAGGTCAGATATGTTCGGAAGGGGATATTTGTCGTCAATAGTCAGTTCGTTAAGTTTTCTGTAGTTGGCTACAACTCGCCATTTTTGTTTGCCAGAGGCGTCAAGTTTTTTTGGGACTACCCAAACTGGGGAGGACCAGGGAGAAATCGAAGGCTGGATTATGCCTTGGTCTAACATTTTTGAAACCTGTGACTTTACCTCTTGCTTATGAATTTGGGGGTAACGATAAGATTTTGTGAATATCGGTTTGGCATTGTTGGTGTCAATAGAATGTTTAATTTCGTTTGTGAATGACAAGTTGTCTCCTTCTAGATATAATATGTCAGAAAAGTTTAGACAAAGTTGTTATTAGTTCGGTTTCTTCTTCGTTCAAATGTTCTAAGCGTAATTGATTTTTAATTTCGAAAATCCTGTCTATTTGTTGTTGGTAGTCTGAGTTTTGACAATTTAAATTAAAGATTGCCCTAAATTTTTCTATTGGTTCGAGTTTAAGGTTCGACAAATCTACAGTTTTTGGAATAGCGTTTGCGTTTATTACAGATGTTAAAAATTCTCCGTTGTTGTCTATTTTGACGATAGCGTTGGGTAAGCGTACTTTTTCGTTTTCTTGGGCTACCAGTATAGCCTCGGTATTTCGTAGGTCACATTTTAATTTGAATATTTTTTCCGTGCGCGGTTCAATGGAAATTAAGTTTCGATTTTTTGTGGTGTTTAAACCGCGGATTACGCTTGGTTGCGATGGTAAAATATCAGTAACTTTGAATATCGGTACGGTTTTAAAATTCGTGACTAACTGTTTATTCTTAAAATCTATCCTGCATTCGTAATGTTCGAAAAAATCCGCGCCTAAAAGTCCGTCAAAGTCTATGTCTAGATCGTGAATATAAACTTTATGAGGATCACTTGTGGTAAATGGTATGAGAACAGATTCATTAATATTAATCTTTTCGTTCGTTATACCTTGAACAATCACATTTTCAGGGGATCTGCGCCTGTAGTTTTCAGCTGTCCTAGGTTTAAAAACTGAAATGCCGGCGCCTGTGTCTAGCAAAATTTTAAATTTACCTTTTATGACTCATGTAATAGAGATTTTTTGAGTTGGCAGCTAGCAATGCATGTGAAAGAATATTTACATGAATTTGTGTTCCGGGAAATTCAGGTATGGGTTGAAACTGTCTTTTAGATTCATCGTTTGGATCTGAGTTTCCAATTCTGCAATTGGTTCGGATTCCTGGTTGGGAGGATGAGTTAATTGGTTGGAACCTTGGTAAAAATCCTGAGGATTAGCGGTATAATCCTCATACTGTTCAGACTGAGAATTATAGCTCTCTGAGAAATTTTGATTGGTTTCGAAATTATAATTTTCACAATTGTCTTGTTGAAGTTGGTAATTTGGGGAGTAATCGGTAGAGTAGGTCTCATATTGATTGGGATTATCAATGTAACTATCATAAGGTTCACAGTTTAAATGATGGGCTTTTTGTTGATCGTAACGATTAAAGTTTGGGTTTGGTTGGATTGCAGATGGTCTCTGCTGATTGAAATTCGGGTTTGGTCTGATGGCTGAAGGCCTATTTTGCTGTGGATGGTTAGATTATTTTGTGGGAATTGTCTGTGAATAAATTGATTATTTTGCGAGAAATTTTGGAAGTTTGAATTTCTTTGGAAGTTTGGTCTTTGAAAGTTTTGAGACGTTGATGGCATAAATTGTTGTTGTTGCCTAGTACGGCATTCACTTACAGAATGCCCAATGCGATTGCAAAATGAACACATTTTCTGTTGGAAAGTTGAAATTGGTCTCTTTTGTTTGGGGAGGAATTGGGTTTTTAGCTTGGTTATTTCTCGAGAATTTTTGTGACTCAAAATAAGAGAGTTGTAATTCTCTTTTAATTCGATTAATAGCCACCAACATATTTTGTGGATTGCCAGCACGTATAATTTTGTCTAAATTTGGTTCTAACCCTGTTAATAAATTATTTAGCGTCATAGTTCCGACTAAATCAGATTGTGATTTCTTCTGTTCTTTGGATAAAGCTTGTTTTTGGATTGCGGCATGCATTTTCGCATTGTGCGTTTGCAACCGTGATACAAAGGTTAACGCAGATTCGTTAGGTAATTGATGGATGCGTTGTAGGTCAGTGATTAGGGATGTTAAGTCTCTAGAATCTCCGAAGTGCGCTTTTAATAAGGATTTTATTTCTGCATATGTAGCTGGATTTCTAGAATTTATCAATTCGGCAGCTTTGCCACGCAATTTATTTTTGATATGAATAGTCAATAATAACAACTGGTCATTAATTGCCATTCCTTGAGCATATGTACAAGAATTTAAAAATGTTTGTAGGTTGATGGGGTTTCCATCAAACTCAGGTATTATGGAGAATATTTCTGAAAGTTTATAAGCCTCAATTTGTTCTTCGATTTGTACGGTGGCTTCTTGTTCTGACATTTTGTTGTTTTTAGTTAAAAACTTATTAAAGTTAAATTTAAAAGGTTTTCTTGTCTGTTTGTGTATTAGCTGTATAATACACACAAGTACGTATTAGCAGTATAATGCGCTTCGATGTCGCTTTAAAATAAAAAAATGGAACTTGGTGAGTGTATTAGCTGTATAATACACACGATTACGTATTAACAGTATAATACGTATAAAATAAAACTAATTATGTCGTTTGGGGAATAATAAGGATAAAATTGATAGCAGAACTGTTTTGTTTTCGTCGAATGTATTAGCAGTATAATACATTAAAATAAATTGCGAAACGTGAAAAAAAAATAGCAGTAATAAAGCGTGATAATTCTTAAAAATGACTTACGTAAATATCTTCATATGTAGGTTTTTTCCTCCCTCGAGGGATTGGGATCCGCCACCACTGGTGAGGAAGGTCTCCTTGTTCTTGTAGATCACTCGCACTAGTTAGGCACCCTTGTTGAGATGTTTTCCTTGTTCTCGAACGTTTCACTACAAGTTAGGCTTCTTGTTCCAGGGATGTTTAACGGATCCTACCAACTGCGCCAATGTTATAGCTCGCGTTTCGTAGCTAAGTTTTTAAAAACAATTTTATTTATTTGTAGAGAGTCAACGTTAACTCTTAGAAATAATACAGTAATAAAATGTAAAGTGTTTAATTTAAAGCGAGTATGATAACTGGCTACAGAAATGTCTCGTGGTTCTATTTATGACATTTAGATGCAGTGTCATCTAAATGATGAACAAAGAAAAGCAAGCAAGCGATTCAGCATAATCGTGATAAGTTAAAATGTAATATAATATAATGTGATACTTTGCAAGCGATAAATGATAGCGGGAATTTGTTATCTGCACGTAGCTGAAATATGATATTATAGGATAATCTGAAATGAAGCAAAAGTCACGTATCGTCTTGTATACAGTGGCTCAAATACTATATAACATATATACATACAGGGTGTTAGTTTTCAACCTACCCCCTAGACGTATCTCTGGATTGAATTGGAATATCGTTTTGAGATTTTGGTCGAATGGGTTTTCGAAAAAGACCTACAATTCTAAAATATTTTAGAATTTCTGTCACTCCCGGTTATACCGGAAGTTAACGCCAACTTCGTTATTTTAAATGGAACCCCCAAATTTTTTTTTAATTTCTGGATTCCTCATCAAAATTAAGGGTTAGTCAACAGTTTTTGAATTATTCCATTCGCTTTATAATTTGTTGCGTTTGCAGCGTCTCCCTTTATTGTGGTTATCTTCAAAACTAATTGATAGTAAATAATGATGTTTTGATGTCTTCTTAACATATCGAGCCGCCCAAAAAAATTTTGAAAAAAAAATTAAAAATGTAGTTAAAACATATCTTGAATATCGTCAATTGTGATTCGAAACAGACAATAGCATTCGTAGAACGACTTGATTTCATTTCGTTTAAACACTTGTAATGGAATGCATTGTTTTGTGGAATTCAAATGCGCGTGTCCATGGCAACCTAATGTGTTTTACACAGCATAAGCCTACTGTTCTGTTTATTTGGAAGTAAATGGACAATTCGAACAATTTTTGAAATAGTTTTTACGTTATTGTTTATTATGTGTTAACTTAATTAAATAAGATCATTTGTAAAAATAAAAAAGTTGTATTAAATCCGTTATTTTAAATTTTCTCACAAGATATAAATTTAACACTGATAAACTGCTAATAGATAGTGATAAAACATGTTTTATACATTATACACCTAGAATTATAAATTACAATCAAAGTTACCTTCTCAGGATTCTTTAATCCTTATCCTTACTTATCTTTATAAGTCCTTAGTCCAAGTTAATTCTACAAAATTTTTAGGCATCCACATTGATAATTCATTAAACTGGCATGTTCATATTGACACATTGTGTAATAAACTTTCATCTTTGTTTTGCGTTGTACAGATTAAAATACATCACTAATCAAATTATTATTATTATTATTATGCAGTTTTATTATAGGCTAACATATGGTACAATTTTTTGGGGCTCTTCTCTTTACAGTGAAAGGGTTTTTACATTTCAAAAAATAGAACTGCGTAGTATAGTAATAGTTAACCATCTAACTTCCTGTAGAAATATATTTAAAGAATTGCAAATATTGCCACTAGCTTGCATTTACATTTTAGAAATAGTAACATATGTGAAATCAAATATATATGCATTTTTAAGAAATAATTACAACCATAACTACGACACACGGCATCAAGATAATTTAATAATCCCAAGCCATACACTATCATTGTATGAAAAGAGTCCAAAATATATGGGTATAAAATTGTATAATAAGCTACCTGACCACTTAAAGCAGCTTAATAATGTTAAACATTTTAGAAGGAAATTGCACTTATTTTATATAGATCATGTTTTTTATAATACTTGTGAATATATGGATTGTGTTCTTAGTTAATTAGGTACTTAACGTTTCTTGTTCTTATTTATTTATTTTTCCTTAACTTAGTGACTAATTTGATATTTTTTATAGTCCCAAGAGTTTCTGATTTATTCATTTAATGTTTTAAATTTTAATTGTGTTACCACTATAACTGGTCTTATGAACAATAAATATTATTATTATATCCTAATACATACGAATTTTAAGTACGGTATTTTGTTCGGAAATTGAATCGCTTACCTCTATAGGTTTTAATATGCGTCGGCTTGTTTGGTGACAGCATGCCGCATGATCCAACGCCGATAATAATGAGGTTGTAAAGTTTTTGTTGCTTCTTTTGAGTGCACCGTAAATCAAAGATCGACTACATCAATAAATTTGTCAAAAATCTTTTAAATCTCACCGTTTAATAAATCCAAATCTACATTCCTAATCTACATGCATAAATTAGTCAGTGGCGATTTCCCCACTGGGTTATTTGGCCAATGCTCGCACGTACGGGACAGCAGCACCGCGTAATTGTGTGCATTCCATGCATGAGGTCATGGATCGAATGACCCAAAGGAGAAACCAGCACTGTAAGTAGTTTGCCTTCACTGATTTGCTCAACGCGTAGCCGAAACCCCTGGACCTAGAAATTTAAAATTTGGTGCTAATGTTGCTTTTGATATGTAGGCACTCATTCAGTAGCGATTTTCTGAAATTCTTAATCGAAAGGGTTTAAATGGGGGTTGAAAGTTTCACCAAAGTCAACACCTCAATATTTAGGTCTGAAATTTGCCAAAAGTATTACCCACTAATTATTCACTTTGTTTAATATAAAGCTCCGTTGGCTTTGATCTAATACCCATACATCACTATAAGAGAATGTGGGTTGAAAGCCTACCAAGTGCAAGGTAAAACTATTAATTTCAACCCTAGTGGACAGAAAAAAGGAATGGCTTGTTATCTTTTCCAGCATTCCTTTTATTAAAATTACAACGAAATTCAATGTCTACATAAAATTGCTCTTTAGCTGCCTGTATTTGTATGCTTCCAGTGTTAGTTGTATCTATTTCATTTCACTTATATATTTTTTAATTTGTTCGTTAATTGTCATAATAAAATATCACAAAGTAACAAGCAATGCCATGGATTCCTTGGAAGTAATTTAAAGCAATTAAAAAAGTAATACCTAGCTTGCATATTATGTGCGTCCTTGAAATGAAGTTTCTACTGTTTACAAAATTGTGGGTGTGATCGATTAAAAATTAGTTATTATCCGTTCTTTCAAATTTTGGATTGTAGAACTAACAGTAGAAACTCGAGTGGAAATTTAATTTTAAAGACGTATTGAGATGTGTGCCAATCAAAGTGGGCAACATGTGGAGCACTTATAATTTTTTTTGTTCAATTATATCAAAAATTTTCTTATTTTTGGTTTTTGTATTTATTGCTCAATAAATCGAAAATGGTTACAACTAGCCATAGAGAGTACATACATAAATGCTGATATTTCATTCCTACATCATATGGTCGAAATATATATAGGGTGTTCCATTTGAAAAAATTGAGAAAATTCAGTTCAAAAAGTTCTAAACTGAAAACTCATTTTTGGCGACCTTGTATATTTTTAGGAAGTGAGAATGATTCAAAAATATCACGCAGATGTCTCATAACTGGTATTTACAAATGTACAATCTACATACTATATTGCTTTGTAATATCTTGTCATTTTTGGTAAACTAAATACCAACGGCATTGCACAATTCAAAAAGGTATGTAAACTATACTTCGTTTATTGAAGAATTTCTGATTCGAAATATCATTTTCTAGATGGTTATGGAAGATATGTCATAGATGAAATGTCACCGTTATCATTTTATCAGGCGATATTTCATTAAATATATTTGTCCATATTTGCAGTAAGAATAGTGTTATAGTTGGAAATATAGACAGAAAGATAGATAGTTTATTGTGTGTGACAATACAATACTGTTTACACTCGTCAGATGCAAAGATAATTATATAAATAATAAATTTAAATACAATGAGATAAGATCCAATGGCAAAAGAAAGTCAAGAAACAAGTACTATAGTAATTAGAAAAAATACAACAAAGTTACATTAAAATAAAATAGGTAAGATTAACAACATATACAATCACATTTAAAAACTATTAAAATACGTGTTAAATTCATCAATATCATAAAAGACATTTTCTTTCAGAAAACGCTTGACTCTCTTGCCTTAAGTGTTTTCCAGTTTTGGCAGTTAGTTATAAAATTTGGCTGATAAATATCTAAATGAATTTATGTTTCTTGTCAGATAAAAAAAAAAAGCTATGATATATTCATTCCTTGTATTATAGCAATTTTGAGTTAGATAATGAGATAGATGGTTTGTAGCAAAAATTCGAGATTGTAGAGAAAATACTTAATTTTTTAAACAACGGTCTGCAGCTTTCGCTATGCCTTGCATTCATAATAACTCTAATAGCCCTCTTTCGCAATTTTAAGATTTTTGCAGTATGTGCAGAGCAGCCCCAAAGTAGAATTCCATAGCATATTATGCTATGGAACAGTGCATGATAATATTTTGATCAATCTGACTTTTAAGTTTTTTCAGCAGATATATTCTACTGGACAATTTTTTAGACATATAATTGATGTGGCTTTCCCAAGTTAATTTGCTATTTAAGGTGATACCTGAGCACTTAACGGGATTATTATTGTCAATATATTTATTTTACATTAGAAAAGTATTGCATAGCTTTTTGCTGGGCATCAACTGACATATTAGTAAGATTATTCATATTATTATGGGCTGAAAGTAGAGTGCTGTCATCAGCATATGCAACAATTTTACTAGAGATGTGATCTGATATGTCTTTGATATAGGCAATAAATAGGGTTGGCCCTAATATTGATCCCTGAGGAACACCGAACTTGAGATATTTTTAAGGAAGAGATTTCACCATTACTGCAAACACTCTGTCTGTCATATAACTTTTTTCCTTATACCAAGACTCACTAATTTTATTAATATGTCAGATGACACACAATCAAAAGCTTTGAACAGGACCAAGAAAGAGACAGCTACCATATGTCTATCTTCAGGTGTATCAGTTATAAACACAATCATATCAGTTAATGCTTTATTGGTAGAAGAATCTTTACGGTACTCATATTGACAGGGATTTAATAAGTTCTTATTTTTCAAGTAAAGCATTAATCTTATATTATAAGCTAATTCAAGCAATTTGGATAAAATTGAAATAATTGACATTGGTCTATGATTACTGACTTGATTCTCACGCCCGTTTTTAAATATAGGGGTTACCTTAGATTTTTTTAAACAGTCAGGAAATATTCCCTTATCAAAAAAAAATTGATAAAATAAGTTATGAAAGGTAGAAGCTCATTTTTGGCCATTTTAATACTGTCACTATCTAAACCATCATATTCTCTAGATTTAGATGTACTAATTTGTCTATTAGATCATAAACTTCATATTCCGAGACTGGTTCTAGGAAGAAAGAAAAAAGTACACTATTATTCCTACATAGATTGATATAATCAAAATTACTACAATTTAAATTTTCCAGAATTTCATCGGCGATGTTAACAAAATAATGATTCAGGTCGTCAGCACTGATTTCATGAGATATTTGATTATGATTAGATGTTTGTTTAATTATTGACCAAGCTGCTTTCTGTTTATTTTTGGAATTAGCTATAAGGTCAGTATTGTGCCTAATAGTTTCATCTTTAAGAACTCATTTGTAATCTTTTTTAAGTTTATTATATCAGCTTTGAGATAGTTATCGAATTTGCTTAAGTCATATATCATTATAAGTTTATCTTTCATAACTTTTATGTTTTGACTGTATTTGATATTAATGGGTGCCGTTTGCTTAGACACCCAATCTGCCACTATGATAGCTAAAACTTGTCTCCTTCGATTCTTTGGACCAGTGCAATGGGCACAACTCACTCTATATTGTTTCCTTTGATAAGTGGACCAGTGTAATGGGCACACCTTGTATAATGGGCACAACTTGTGTAATGGGCATAACTCAAACACTTGTTAAAACAATATACGTTTATTTTAACATGATATATAAGGGTACGTAGTGCACACGCACAACCCACCTGGAATCCTTATAAATCCTCTGCAAATCCCTCAGATAACAACCTTTTTAACTACATAGATCTTTACCCATCCCACAAAATCATTGCCACCAAACAGCCTACCCGCTCGGTCAATTATAGACATCTGTCTTGCCAGGAATTTCTGGGGCCTACATGAAGTAGAGACGCTACAGATTCTAAACAGTGATCACTATCCTGTACTCACAATTATAAATAAGGAACTATACTGCTCCGCGCAAAAAAAACCCCCAGAGAAGATGACTATAATTGGCCAAATTCCTTTCCGATCGCATTCCCAACAACCCTCCTTGTGACACCAAGGCAGAGATCGACCGAGCGGTAGACATGATAACTAGACTGGTAACTGACGCAATCGACATAAGCCGAAAACCTATCCCACCTAGTACACATTCCCTAAAACTTCCGCAGCAATTAGTTGACACGATCAAAGAAAAAAATAGACTGAGAAAGAGGTATCAAAATTCAAGGAAACCTAATTTACTACCTACACTTAACGCACTAAAAAACAGATCGACGTTAATATTAAAATCTTTAAGAATCAATTGATGGAAAAACTAATTGCCTCCCCGATGATCCCCATTTTGTCCCCCGAATCTTCAAAAGAAAACCTACCAATATACCACCACTCCAAACCCAAGCTGGGGTGACGACCACGGATCAGGAAATGGCCGACTTCCTTTCCACTCACCTCTCAACCATCTTTTCCCTAACCCTATCCCCCAACCCCTACAGGACCGGGTCATACCATACATTCACCAATTCGAATCACTTCCCCTCCCGGCTGACATGGACCCAATGTTTTATGCTCTGCCAGAGGTAAGACAAGCTGTCAATTCGTTACACCCAAGAAAAGCTCCTGGATTGGACAACATCCCTACCTACGCCATTCAACACCTCCCCCCCTCCGCCTACCTCTTCCTCACCAAACTCTACAACTCCTGCCTGCGGTCCACATACTACCCAGTAGCATGGCGGACTGCAAAAATCATAAACATCCCTAAACCCTCAAAACCTAAAAACCTCCCCTCTAGCTACAGGCCGGTTAGCCTCCTGCCGGCCTTGGCTAAGGTACTAGATGTCCTCCTCCTCAGCTCAGTTCAGGAGCACATACAACAATCAGGCCTACTAAACAATTTTCAATTCAGCTTCCGCGCCAGCCATTCCACATCCCAGCAGCTTTTCAGGGTCTGTGAAATCACCACTACCAACTTTAACCGAGGTCTATTAACAGGATTTGTTGCCTTAGACCTCGGGAAAGCCTTTGACAAAATCTGGCACCCCGCACTACTATACAAACTCCACATCGCGGGCTTTTCGACTCGTATCATCAAGATGATACAGTCCTATATTTCATCCCGACACTTTCGAGTAGTAGTCAATAATAATAATAATAATAATTTATTAATTCTGTAGATTGTGGTTACACAATATAGAATAAGTCAGTACAGTACAAAAATAAATGTATAAAACAATACAATAATAAAAAACAAATATATGAACAGTACATAAATAAATTTTAAAAACTACAATAATGTAGCTGGTCAAACATAATCAATAAATAGAAAACATGAGCTATTTTAAAAAGAAGCGGCAATCAAGTACCGAAACAAACCAGTAAAATAATAAGTCCAACAAAATATGTCAAAAAGTTAAAAAAAAAATATTGAAAAAAACAATACGTCAAACTGAAGGTGAATTATATCTATCAAATACTCATTAAAGGAGTAATAACATTTACCCTGTAGGAATTTTTTTACCTCTTTCTTAAACTGTAATTCATTAAGAGGTTTATATTTGTCAGGCAATTTATTAAAGGCTTTAATTGCAAGGTATTTAGGACATCGTTCATATAAAGAAGTTCTATGGTAAGGTATGTTCAATATGCTATTATTACGTGTATTATAAGGATTATCTTGATTTAGTAGAGGAAAATTTTGTTCCTTAGCATATAACAATAAATTTAAGATAAGGATAGATGGCAGTGTTACAATTCCCAAATTTCTAAAATGAGCCCGACAACTCATTTGTGCATTTACTCCAACCATATATCGGATTGCTTTCTTTTGTAGTAAAAATACCCTTGAACTATCACTGGAGTATCCCCAAGCAATTATTCCATATGAAGCGATTGAATGAAAATGTGCATAATAGTACATTTTTAGCACTTCTGAATTAACCGTAAGCCGTAGTTGTTTTATACAATAGCAGATTGGTGCAATTTTTTTGCATAACATATCGATGTGGACTTTCCAGCTGAAATCTTCAGATATATGTATGCCTAAGAATTTTGTGCTAGTAACCTGTTTTAGTGATCCCTTATTCGATTTTATTAACAAACTTTTATCAGCATTATCATGACGGTTAAAATGAATAAAGACTGATTTATCATTATTCAAAACCAATTGATTACCTAATAATAGAGAATGGACTACTGATAATTGTTTGTTTGTGTTTGCGATTGTGCTATCTTTGCTCGTACTGAGAATTGACATATCATCGGCAAACATTATGAGATTCGAGAATTTTAGATCATTTACATAGATTATAAATAGCAACGGGCCCAACACTGAGCCTTGTGGAACACCCACATCGGTTTGCAGATGGGAGGATCTTATGTTATCTACATCAACAAATTGAGTCCTTCCTCTTAGGTAGCTTTCAAACCAGTTTAAAATTTGGCCTCTTATACCGTATCTTTCCATTTTAAGAATTAGAGTTTCATGGTATACAAGGTCGAAGGCTTTGCTTAAATCCAAGAAAACTCCTACAGGTTTTTCACTGGCATCTAAATGTAAATGTAGTAGATTTAAAAACTGATTTATGCCATGTATAGTAGATAACCCTTTGCGGAAGCCAAACTGATTAGAGTTAAATAGTTTATATTTATTAAAGAAAGAAATTATTTTATTTGAAATAACCTTTTCAAATATTTTTGAAAATGTGCTAACAAGAGCAATGGGCCTATAATTGTTAATGTCATGTCTATTACCTGACTTGAAGAGAGGTTTTATTTTTGATGATTTTAAAGCTTTGGGAAAAATTCCTTCCATTATAGAGCTATTGATCAAGTAAGTGAGAGGCTTTATAAGGTACGGCACACATTTCTTTAGTAAATTTGAACTAATATTATCTGGCCCAGAGGAATTTGAATTTTTTAGGCTGTTAATAATTTCAGTTACTTCAAGTTCAGTTACGGGTACGAAAACAAAACTATATGGGTTTATGTTCACATTATGCACTGGATTAGATTTATCTGCCATCATATTACTTATTAGAAGTTTAGGGACATTAATAAAGTGTTCATTAAACTTATTACTTAATTCAGCTGGATCTGTACTTAAAACATTATCAATATTCAGTTTTAAATTATTGTTATCAGATTTAACTTCTTTGTTGTTGTTGATAATGTTCCATGTCGTTTTAGACTTATTTGTGGAATTGGCCATACGTGCATTATTGTGCATCTTTTTGGCGGCATGTATACATTTTCTATAAATACTTTCATATTTTCTATAAAATTTGATAATGTTTTTGTCTCCAGATAGTGTTAGAGAGTATAAGTCCTTTAGCTTTTGGGAGGAAACCCTTAAGCCCCTAGTCAACCAATTTTTACCCTGAACTTTATGCAGTGTAATTACTTTTTCAGGAAAAGCTAAATCAAAATAATATTGAAATGTTCCAAGAAAACTGTTAAATTTATCATCTATCATTGCATTGTCATTATATATCTCAACCCATTGTTCCTTCTCTATTAACGAGCAAAAATACCTTATTTGATCTATATTATTTACTCCTCTAATGATTTTCCTTGTATTTTTCATTTTATTCTTATTATTAATTGGTATAGTCAGTAACTGGGCATTATGATCAGATATGGCATTTTTTATGACTATGCCATCGTAGCTACTGCAGATATTGTCAATGCAATTTTTAAGCCTAGTAGGCTCTTTGATAGTAGGTGTAAAACAGTACATATTTAAAATATCCATCAGATCAGTCAAATTCTTCCCCTCCACTGAAAAATTTATATTAAAATCACCACCCAGAATGATTTTTCGGTTTTTATATTGACTAGTTAATTTATCTAATGTGATGGAGAGTTTCTGAAGAAAAACATCTAAAATTTTTATTGATGAGCTTCTATAGACAGCTAATATTATAACAAAATTAATATCATCCAAAAAATATTTTATCGCTGTACATTCAAAATGTTTTTCTATTCAATCAGGGGTGCTCACCCTTATCTCTCATCCTAGCTGGCATCCCTCAGGAATCATCCCTCGGACCTATACTTTTTAACTTGTACGTGAAAGACATACCACCCCCGATAGACCACCAGACAACCCTTTGCCTATACACTGACGATACGGCAATACTGACTACATCCAAACGCCCACACACAATGACCGACATCTTACAAAGACAGACGGACTTAACCATTAAGTTTTACGAAGGTTGGGGTTTAAAAACAAAACACAAACAATCTGTTTTAATAGAACCAAACAAAAAATAGATACAAAAATCAAAATTAAGGATCAACCATTCGAATGGAACAATAAAATCAAATATCTTGGGCTCGAGCTGGACACAAAATTACTATTCAGGCAACAGGTGGAAGATGTTAGAGATAGGTGCTGGGCACGCTGTTCTTCTCTATACCCGATCCTCAAAAACGCCCCATCAGACACGGGAATACTTATACATAAGACACATATTAGGCCCATAATGACATATGCCGCTCCTATATGGTACCCCTTAATATCTAAAACCCACCAGAACACTCTCCAACTAATCCAAAACAAGATGTTAAGACTTATATTAAAACTCCCGCATACTTCGCCGGTAGATATGTTGCATAATATAACAGGGACCCCACTAATCAGCGAGTTTATATTAAAACGACTATTGCCTAACTTCGCACAGTCTCTTATATCTTCCATAAATCCCATATTTGCTAATCCCCTAACATCCAAATTCCTCCACGCTACCACCCATCCCTCCCTTAATTATATCTATACCCCTTAAAAAATTATTATTGTAATTGTTGTTTGAAAAAATGAAAAAAAAACTATATAAAAGATCCATTGGACACAAAAAAATAAACAAAATAAAAAAACATACAAAAAAATACATGAAAAATATTAAAAATTAAAAAATATATATATAAAAATCTTAAAAACAAACTATTATTAATTATTATTATCAAAAAACTATCGCAGTCATTGTTAAACCAAAAGAGCCATTAAAAACACAAATGAAAAGAGCCACACGGTGCACGCACCAAACAGATAAAATTAACCCAACACTAATATAAACATAAACTAACATAACCAATCATCAGATGTATTACGAAACAAGAGAAATAAGACAACCAGAACACATCGACAGCCATGGAGCAAAGCTATTTTACGACATTACAACCGAGGGCAAGCGTCGGACACTTCGACGGAGAGCCCCAGGCATAGTCCATACACTTCACATTCGCACAACCCTTACTCAACACTCTCTCGTACGAATGTCGACTAACAACTCTCTTACAACTCTACTCTCCCATGACCAAAATATGACTGTTTTATATAGCCTTACCTCAAGGGTAATTAAAGGTAAAGGGTTTTTCCCAGTTGCATTTAACAAAATAGTAATTAACAAGGGTTCCAAAATTATCTTACTTTCTACAATATTTATATGGATACAGGTCTACTGGAAATTTCTAGACTTAAATCGTTTTTAAATAACAACAATAAACGTAAATATATAAAGTATAATAACTATTTGAGACATCTAGACATGCCCAATAAAACAAATTGCAATATATTCATTATTTACAGACTATGTTAGTTATTTCATATACAGGGCATTATTTACAAAATTACACATACAACACAAAAACACATTTTATACAAATTAATCAAAGAAAATGCTTAAACAGATATTATGCATCGATCTTGTTTTTATGGTAACGGGATACTACGGCAAATGGTGTGCTTGCCTGAAGAAAAGAAAGCTATTGCTGAACTTCGCAGAAATAAATTGCAATTGATTCACATACCCAATTCTCAAATAAACAAAGATTTCGTTGAAACTGCAACCATAGACTCACAAATTCAAGCAAGCTGCAGTGAACCATAAATCGATACACAAGTATGATTTTTTCTGCAAGATTCTGACCAGTTTTTGATGGGAATGTTCTTTTACTCCAATCGCCAAGTTGTAGGTATGGCAATTTCAAAAGTGCATCTTTCCTTTTCACTAGGTCAATTCGTACCACAGAATTTGGGTGTTCAACATATAGATAGAAACATATTGACCAACAGGTATCAGATTTTGCAAACTCCTGAGCCAGATAATCGAAGGGCAATAGCGCATACAGACGGAACGTATATAAAAATTTTACAGAGCCGAACATACCAAGTGTTGCGTTAATCTTACTGTACACATAAGGAATATCAATGTCTATTTTGAGGATCATACCATATTTAGTTTGGATGACTTATTAAATATGTATAATAAACTAAAAATAAATGAAGGGTGCAATGGAGCGGAAATAGTCAACTAACACTAGAAAGATATTAATACTACCAGAGCTAATGAATCAACACCTACATTTCTGCATTCGTTACATCATAGTCAGTCCACGTGGTAAAATGCCTGGCATACATTATCTATAATTCTCTTTAAATAGTACAACACAGCCAAGGAAAAATAATACATTTAAGCAAAATTATTTCTTCTTTTGGTTTTGTCAAATTACACAATTTTGTAATTTTTAGTGCACAATCAATTGAATACCTACTACATACCTAAGTACTGAAATAGCCTCATCAACAGTCCTGGCCTCTTCACCATCAACTTGAAGCCTATTAATGTTCTCGACCAAGGGAGCATCTAAATGGGTCTCAACTTTCTTTTCCTCTTTTTCTTTCACTTTAGTTTCTTTTGCTACTTTAGAACTTATTTGGGCTCTAGTAACTTTAGGTGGTGGAGGTACCTTCAATGCTTTTTTAGAAACCTCATCCATCTCTTTCTCTAGTAAAGCTTTTGCTTCGGCTTTCCTTTGCAGTGCTTCATGTCGTTTCTTTTCTTCAGCCTCCTGAAAAATTTACTTTCTTTTAAAATTTACCTCAAAAGTACATGATCGCACAACCTTCTTTTGTTGTTTTTTCTGTATCTGTTTATCATCGTCTTTCCAATATGCTTCCTCACTTTCTGCCTGTTTCTTAACTGCAGCCTCATCTTTTACTTGCTTTTTTCTTTCACGAGCTGCAACAGCTTTGGTATTTTCGGTTGCAAATTTCTTGGGCATTTTTTTAGAAAACTTAACCTCCTCAACCAGAGACAACCCTCTCTGCCTCAACACAACAGTCACAATACCAGTAGAACCAGCGCAACTCTGTTCACCACTTCGTGACTATAGTAGAAATCTACAAGCAACTGTCCAATGGCAAGAGCAGAAATTGCATAACAGAGTACCAAATCCATAGTTTCAAGTCGAATTATAGAATTCTACAATGAAACAGAGTGCCACTGCCGACCTTTTCGTACGCGAGGACTTGGTTATTATAACCGTTAGGTAAACTTTTTTATACTTTATTTTATTTATGATTTGTGTTATCATCTTTATTACATGTGTAATCTTTTGGTTTATTGTGTACGCGAAAAGTGATAATTATTTACCTTCAATATGGTAATAAAACCGATACATCAGCATATTGATAAATAATTTGTTTAGACTCCAAAATCTTTTCCAACTAGCTATATTTATAAAATTCCACCTATACAAGTTCCCTAAAAAGTTTAAAAACCATTATAACATCTAATAGAGAGGTTCGCGTGTTAATTTATAGAGGTTTAAATATACTGATTTCCTATGTTTATATTTTATTCATGGTTATTTTCGCCTGTATAACCAATACGTTACCAATGCCAAGCAAAAACGGCATGGCACAGATTAAGTAATCTGTGGGTATAGTGGTATTTTGGTTTTTGAACAATGAACTCTCTGAAATGAACATCCTTATAAATGCAGAAGAAGAAGGAAAGGATAACCTATCGAATTGCCATAAACGTGGAAGAAGAATAACCTATTGAATATAATACATTTACGTTTTTTAATTTAAATGAATAGTTATTGTTGTACAGTTTTAATAAATATTGTTTCTCGAAAAAACATCGGTGGTATTGTAATGTCTAAGAAAAATAAGTCAAAGATTACTGGTAAAGAAAAAAACGTGCCAATAGTAAAGGTAAAATAATCAACATATAATTGTTCTATCTATATCAATTTGTTTATACTTGTGCATAAAACTAAAGCTATTTTTATAATTAGAAGGAAGAAGAGTGTCCCATTTCATTAGATAAATCCAATAATATAGTAATACAAGTTTTGGCTAAACCTGGAGCTAAACAGAATGGAATAACTGGTAAAATTTTCTTTGCGATTTTATGGAGTAACGATCAATAGGATTTTAATATTTTTAGGGATAACCTCTGAAGGGGTTGGAGTTCAAATTAATGCCCCGCCATCTGAAGGTGAAGCTAATACTGAACTAGTAAAATATATTGCCTCCATACTTGGTTTGCGTAAAAGCGATGTTATATTTGATAAGGTATTATTTGAGTAAATTTATATAGGTAAATAAGATATTTTTGTGTTTTTTAGGGATTTAAATCTAGATCAAAAACATTAAAAATCTTGGGCAACATAACAGTGGATGAAGTTCGGAAGAAAATTAGAAACGAAATTGCGTCTTGATAGATCTGCATTTTTTTATAACCTGTTTTTTCATATATTCTATTTATTTGTCTTCATCTTGTTGAACTAACTTACATTCAGTATTTATTACATGGTTTATTGAAAACCTTATGATTGTTTATAGTGTCTAAAACTATTTCCTATCTCACACTTCCTATCCCATTCTCACTGGATTACATCAGGTTCACAATTATCATAAATGTTCAATTTAGCATTATAATAGACAGTCTATTTATTTAATTAGACACCTGAGTTGGTATAAACAACTTATGTTAAATTAACCTAATTATTATTATTGACATGATAGGGTATATGTGATAAATAAATGATGTATTTTATACAGGGTAACCAATGTTTTTACGAAATTAGATGCATATACTGTAAATTCAAAATGACTAGAGCTTGCCAAAGCATTTACTGCTATATGAAGTGAAGACATTAAATATCTTAGTTGATTTAATTTACCATTTAGAATAGGTCCAGTGTAAAATAAGTCAAACTCTGTAGGTGTCTACTTCCTTGGTTCAGATGACCTAGGCTTCCTGTTAAACTCAATAGGGATATTTGATACTTGCATTGTTGACTGGAAATATCTGCAAGTTTGTTGACGATTTGTTGAAATACATAAATTGACAAAGTTTTTTTACTATGCCAGACAAATTAAATGCATATAATACAGTAACTTCAACCCGAGGTATATTTCAAGCAGAATTTACCTGTATGGCGACTTTTTGTTTCTTTGTTCTAAAATCTTCTATCAACGTATACGCCTGTAATATTACATGAATTAGACTCTCAGAACTCCTTTGTACATATAGTATAAACTTTGGCCATTAATAGATATTTTAAAACTTGAAAGATCAATAGCCTCTAATAAAAATCTTTCAGGAAACAATTTGCAAAGCAGGCCTGTTCATTCCAGGTGCAGAGGTTGCTGGTATGGGCAAATTGAACAGAAACATTTTATTATCTTCCGCAGAAAAACCCAGTGTATGCATACACAGCGTGTCCCATTTTGCTTGGAACACCCCAAATGCGTTTGTATCAAATTTAATTGAAAAAGTCGTATTTTTGGATTTTTCTGAGAAATAAAAATATCCCATTTTGCTTGGAAAAAGTTTATAAATTGATTGATATTTAGTGTCTGATTTAGATATATATATATTTTTAAATAAGATCTTTGAAAAGCGTATCTTTATGTTATATTAAATTTTACAAAACTTATAATAGCAGTGGCCTATGGTTTTTTTTTTGTCAGAATATGGTGAAATCTGAGTGGGCCACTGGATTAGCAAGCAAACCAAACTGTGTTTGTACCAAATTTCGTAGAAAAGGTCGTATTTTTGGATTTTTCCTGAGAAAAATAAAAATTCAGAAATCGAAGAAATTTAACTTGCATGGAATTGTGTATTTATGAAAAGAGTGCCTTGACTGAAATAACTGTTAAATGAATGATTCATTGTTGATGAGTAAATATTGCTTATTTACATTTCGTTACATAATAATGCCCGTGCAAAGGTTAACTTTTCAAGAAAAAAATAGAGATTATTAAAATTGGTAGTGATAATGTGAGATCGACGAGAGAAGCTGCCTGAGAATTTAATAGAACAAATCCAAATCGATGGCAACATAAAATGTTCTAATGATACCGGTAGTGTTTCAGAAACAAATTCTAGAGGATCTGGCCATCAAGGGCAGCTTAATGATCTCGCTATTTTGGAATATTTTGACGAAAACCCTCGTTCAAGCTTGAGGAATGCTGTTATAAATTTAAACAAGTCTCGAAAATGGAGATGCCTTAAAAATCATAACCGAAAACCATACAAACCTAAATTTTAGCATACTTTGCAAGTAGGTGACGAAGAAAGAAGGTTTCTGAATTTTTATTTCTCTCTGGAAAATACAAAAATACGACTGTTTCAATGAAATTTGGTACAAACAACACATTTGAAGGGGGGGGGGGAGTGCTGAATCCAGTGGGGCACTCAGATTTTGAAACAAAGAGTTCACCATTTTCTGACTCGAAAAAAAATTAAATAAACTTTAAAGAGGTGGTTCCAAGCAAAATGGGACACGGTGTATATGCCTAAGGGTATACAAGCTAATCTACCACAGTTTAGATCACGTGATATGATAAACGTGAGCATAGACTGTGACTTAGGCAACGGCAAGGACAGTGTCGGACTGGCCTCATTTGGCCCCGTCGGCATCAGCAGTAATTTGGCTTCTACGCCTTACCCACCCTCCCAAAACAGATCAATAAATTTCAAGATAAAACAATCATAGCCTTAAATAAAAGAAAAAAATAAAATTTAATATTTTTGTTTCCATGTTGTTTATCTGCGGATATGTTAGCTCAGCGGTCAGCTGTTTATATAACATATATATATAGGAATCGATCCCCAGCTTCTACAAAAGCCTATTACAAGACGTCGGTGATAAGCCTCATTCGTGGAAATGTGCCGACGTTAAATAAGAGTGTATTAAAAAAATCCTCCGAGGCAGTCTTACTTTTAGGCTTGGGGTTGTGTATTATATGTAGTGTATTTATATTTATCACTTAAAGATAAAATCGAACATAAATATACCTTATTTTTTTGCTCTCTCCCAAGAAATAATAAAGAACGCAAAGATTTTGAAGTTTTGTAGAGAAAAACATTGCATCGAGCTACTTTTTGTATTTCTAGAAATATTATCCATGCCGTACGAGCAATATTATAATAGAAAGTTAAAATTTAATTTAGGACAATTTTAGGTGAAAGAATTCTTACAATATGGGTATTCTGGTAATAGACATATAAGCTATTTTATATCGGAGAGCAATACTCCGCGCTCGATTGCAGATGTCTGAAAATGATGGCAAAACTTTATGACGGACACATTTCATCGTCGAAAATAAAGTATTACATAGAAAACTGCTTCATTTCAAATTTAATGTTAGTGGAATTAGTTACACTTTGCAGGGGCTGCTCCAGCTCTTTTGCCGCCCTGGGCGAAATGGCATTTTGCCGCCCCCCTTCCTAAGCAATATACTTATACCGCACAACAAGCTCCGCCTTTTGCGCATTTCGTGGCTCATGAGGTTTTGAAATTACTTCTCCAGTGACATTCACTTTTGTCTCGACGATTTACGATTCTTAAAATATTCGTATCGCTACGCCGAAAATGCCGCCCTTATAATTCTGGCACCCTGGGCGGCCGCCCACCGTCTGGCGCGACCCCTGGCACATTGCATAATGTGAACCTAATTTAAAAAAGTGATATTAAATATTATGACCAAATCTAATAATTATATTTTGAAAAATAATAAAGTTACTATGCTCCTGTATCACCTGGTATATGCCCCTTAATACCTTATAGTGCTATGGGCCCAAATACGTGTTTTCAGATATACACATGCATAGTTATGGTATCATGCACATCTATCAATTGATCTTTTACTTCTAGAAGCTTAATTTCAGTTTTCTATAAAAATAAAATGTGATCAAGCATCATTTAAGTTTGTTTTCATTTGTGGGTTGGCCCCCAAAAGCGTTTGGCCCCGTCGGCAATTGCCGACCGGGCAAGGAGCAAGTTATAATGTCGTCTTTCTACCTCCCTAGTTTCTTAGTTGAGTCACTCCCATTCCAGGAGATGGTTCGGTTGGTAGAGCACTGTGAAGCATTGAAATTACACTATTATTGGCTAAGATTGTAACGCTCACCCTTATCTTATGAGGCAGTGAACACATCAATAATAGTGAAATATCTAACAACCACTAACTTAAGAGGTGCTCATTTTCTGGAAATAAGGGCTTTTGTTCAATAGAGGAAAGATAAGAGGTGATATCTGAAATGATAGACACAGAATCGTGTCTCAAACACGGAGGCCATACTAAATAATTTTAATGTAGGCAAAAGCAACTTTAAAATGTATAGATTAAGGAAAATTTACACCAAATAAGATTAGACCTCTCAAAGTTATTCGAAAGTTACATGAAGATGCTAAGTTTATACTTAAGAGTTGTTCGGAGTGTATTAGTCATCCATGCTTCCAATTTTAATTGTAAATGACTTCACGTCAATAAAATGACGCAGCCTAATGTACGGTGTGCTTGGAAAGAGAGATAGAAAGATGTAATAGAATACGACATTGGACAAATTGATTATACCTAATCTTTAAATTTCTCGGTACATTTGAGGACATTAGGGCTAATTTTATTTAAGTTCTACAAAAGGGAAAATGTTTAATTTAATAATAGCTATGTGGGATGATAAGAATTATTTTTCAAATCGAAAATAGAAGAAAAAAAAATATTTTTTTATATATACTTTTTTTTCTTTTGTCATCCCACATTGTAACATGTTTTTAATGTCATATTTAGTGAAAGCCGTTTTTTAAAATAATGATTTATATGAGAGTAAATTGAACCGTCTTATATCCGGAGCGCTCTTAAAAATGAACAAACTGAACACAATCCCGAGTATTAAAATATAGGGGTATCAAACCAAAACACAGCATGACTATTTTAATTTCATCAAAGCAAAACTAATTGAAAGTGGAGATACAAAAAAAGACAATTAAATTTATACACAATAGACTAACCATCAGATAAAGAGGTCCTAAAAATCTGTTGTAAACTTTAATATACTGTTAAACTCTGATATAATTTATCTTAACGTTCAATGCATTGTAAAAAATCGAGATCAAATCTAATAGAGCATTACTTGTTATAATCCTAAGGTAATTTTATTTAGTGAAACCAGAACAACGGCTGATATTCAAGATAGTGAAATAAAATTTGAAAATTACAATCAACAAGTAGGCATACAGGAGGTGTCATATAGTATATAAAAATAATTATAGCTTTTCCACGTTTAAAGAATTCAAGTTACAAGATAATTATTGGCGTAAAGAATTAAAAATTGACATAAGTTCAGTATACATTGTTGGATGTACTATTCTCCGTCAAGTTCACGTTCAAAATAGAAGAATCTCAAACCAGTTTGGCTGGTGATTTTAATATTGATTTGTTGGGTACTTCATTTTATAGCGAGAAAATAAAAAATCTGTTAACAATGTATATATAGAATCAAACAATGTGTAACAAAACCTACTCATGTTACTGTCAATATAAGGCATTAGTTGATTATGTGTCAACTAACCAAACTTAGATACTAATGCATGTACATGATTGTCCAAAAATAACAGGCCATTCTTTAATTTCAGTTAATTTATGCAACAGTGTTGGCCCAAATGAAGTTATATAGTTATATAATAGGAAATTAAGTAATGAAAATTTAAGTAAAATAAAAACTAGTCTTATAATTCTTAACTTTAATTTAGACTCTACTGATGTTAATATTATTTATAAGGAAATTTTGAAAAAGTGTGAAACTGTAATTAATAATATTGCTCCTATTGGGACAAATCACTATAAATCTAAATTACCATGGTTTAATTATGAGGTGGTTGATAAAATTAGAAATAGAGATGGGGCTTACAAGAAATCCAAAATGTGTAGTGATAGTGAAAAAATAAATGGCAACTTTTTAAGGAACATAGCAATAGCATAGTTAATCTATTAAGACTAAAAAAGAAAACATATTATTTTGATAAAATGGACATCAGTTTTAGAAACAGTCCAAAAGAAATGTGGAAAACTTTAAAAAAACTACTCAAGACACCCCTAATTAGTATTAGTTTTGAAGCTGATGATAGGCGGAAAGTTCTCAATGACATCCTTGAGATTTCACACAGCTTTAATGAATATTTTGTTGGAAGTATTAAAAATATTGTTGAAAGTATCGATAGTTCTGAAACTTGGTTTAATTTAAGTAATCATAAATTTAAAACTGAAATGCTTTCTATGCACGATTTGCAAAAAATAGTGATTGGATAAAAAAATTTCTTTACATGAAATGTTAAACTGTAGAATTGTTTAAGAAATCTTTGAAGCTATTGGACGTGTTATATTAAGCTTAACAAATACATTACTTAATACTGGTAAAATTCCAAACATTAAAAATCAGAAAGAAGCCAATACCTCAAAAGCTGAAGGATTTCGTCCGATTAATACTTTACCTCCAACAGAAAAGCTTATAGAAATAGCTGTATATGACCAATTATTAGAATAGAAAAATCTTTGTTCATCATGCTAAGTCACACAATAGTGTGACTTATTAGACTAGTCAGTACATTCAGAAACATACAATAAATAGGAATAAAATAATAATACTAATAAAACCTTAAACTAGAGTTGTAAATATTCGTCTAAAGAATATAACGCATTACTAGCTAGGTATTTAAACAGAACATTTTTAAAAGAATTCAAATTGTTAAAATGGCCAGAAACAGGTGAACTTATTAAACCAATTTATTCCTTGGTAAGTATGGGAATTTTGGACTACACTTAGCCTAGAAAATGGAATCCGAAGTTCAGTATGTCTGTGTGTGTTGATTGTGAATATCATTATTTCTTAGGAACAAATTTTCTTGTTTTCTAATTTAATACAATTAAAAATATACAAAGTGATGGTTGTGTTAAAATTGATAGGGTTATAAATGCCTCTTTACAGTGAGTTTGGGCAAATAGACCAACCATACAACGAATAATTTTCTTTTGAGTTGCAAATACTTTGGAAGTGTGCGATGAACTTCCCCAGAAAATTAATCCATAAGACAGACCAGACTGGACTAAACTAAAGTATGTTAATTTTAATACAGAGGACTTCAAGTATCGAATAATAAAACATAATTTACTCAATTTTTTTCAATAAATTTTCAGTGTGACTCTTCCATGTCATTTTTTCTAAGAGCAAATTGTGGTCAACTGTGTCAAAAGCTGTACTGAGGTCAAAAAATAAAGCTATTGGTTGTTCCTTACTATTTAGCATGTTATGTACATAATCACATAATCGTTCAATCGCGGTTACTGTGGATTTATTCTTTCTGAATCCACCATTTTCAGTAAATTCAATTTTAATAAACAATCAACACGATTTTCGTAAAAAATACTCGTGTGAAGCAGCATTACACTTTCTATTTTTTGAATGAATGCTGCACATGGTACACACATAATGTACATGAACATTACATACTACACATACCTTGGTAAACAAGCTGAAGGACTTTGGTCGCCGCCCTTTTGACTATATTCTATTGAATAATAATAAATAGAATATAATAATAATAAAGAACCTTCTTATTATTTCGAGCACAGTAAATAACGTCGTTTGTTGTAGCATGCTAATACTTCCTCATCCTTCTGGGTACACTTTTAAAATTTAGGAGGATGAGCATGAGACATGTAGCCCCACCTAGCGACATATTTAGGAACTATTTTCCTTCTCAAAATTCTGTATTTAGTTTCCAGTGATTTAACTGAAATTAGTAGTGTAAGAAAAGTTTATTTTAGTAATTTAATATTTATTATAATTTAGTGTAACTTACACAGTAAACAAGTGACAAAAAAAATTGAATAACGTAACTGAAGTTGCTAAACCTTATTTTATACATATTATAGCATTGCAGAATTGATCACATGCTGGTCATTTCCAACTGTCAAAACTAATAAATGAAATATAATAGTAGTGGTAAATATATAAAAAAGAAACCATCAACAGAACATGATGATGTTTTGTTGATCAATTAATATAGTACCTATATTAATCATAATTATAACACAGACAACTCTATATAGCAATAATATATTAGTATAATAAAAAAAATGAGGCCCATATTTAAGTACAAGCTATTTACCTTTGTTGAAAATAATTACGAAGATAAAAACAGCAAAATGATATACCGGGACCCCCCTTTTTTCTCATTATTTTTAAGAATATCGGAATGAAATTTGGTAGATGTATTATATGATCAAGAAGACACTCTGTGGCATAACTGTCATTTTCTTCTCACTTCCGATTTTACCGGAAATGACCCCAACTTCTGATTTTTAAATGGAACACCCTGTATATTACTATATTTTTGGAATCCTTGAAAAATTCTGAGTACGGTGATGCGCCATAAGTGACATTTCGACTCCATGAAAAAAATTAAAATAAGAAAAAATTGCTTTTGGGCACATCCACCGATTCCTTAGAACATCCGCTCTTGTATGGTAGTACTCTACCATTATGGTTCCATTTGAGAAAAATAAGTTTTGGTAAAAAAACTGTTCAGGCTAAATTTGATGGCCCACAAAATACACATTCTCAAATTTTTATGCTCAAGTTAATTTCTCTGACATCACCTCGGTCCATTACAAGCAATTTTTTCTGGTCATGGCACTCTAGATGTACCAACAAATTTAGAGTCAAATTTTTTTCATGTAGTCGAAATGTCACCGTACTCAAATTTTTCAAGGATTCCAAAAATATAATAATATACAGGGTGTTCCATTTAAAAATCAAAAGTTGGGGTCATTTCCGGTGAAACCTGAAGTAGAGCAAAAATGACGGTTATGTCACAAAATGTCTTCTTGGTCATATAATACATCTACCAAGTTTCATTCTGATATTTTTAAAAATAAGGGAAAAAAGGATGTCTACCATAATCCGTTGGCACCCGGTATGTCAAAATTATTTCGCTATTTTTTAGCCATGATAACTATATTAATTAAGAGGATTTAAGGCCTAGAAGGCCTTAACCAGTGGAATTTAATCACAGATACATATACACAAAAAAGTGTTAATACAACCAATAACATAATTTCCGTGGTAAATAAAAAAAATTAATTCACAATATAGGATGTATAGCTCAAACTTGGTAAATTTTAAAAAATATATACAACTTAAACTATTTAGAATCGATGTTACAGAGATGTACACTGTTTGAATATACAAATTATAATTTCTGATATTTAATATACCTTATCATAATCACAAATATATTTTTAATTCAAATCATACCGGTTTTAATTTGTAGTTAACAATAACAGAAAGCTAAAAGTCTTTAAAAATGTAAATACTGACAAATATATTAGAAAACAAAAAGGATGAATAAATAAATGTAAAGAATTTAGTATCTATTAGTCTGGTCGGTTTGGTTAGTTTGGTTCTGGTTTTGATTGCGTTGGTTAAACTGAGACTGAACAGCTGCGGCTGCAACATTACTGGCTGCAGTTCTAACATGCTGATTACGTAGAAATTCAGTTGTAAATTCTTGTTGGGCCTTGGCCAAACTGGCACCTGTGCTACGGTACATACGATGGATCTAGAATTAAAAAAGTATTTATATTAATAATAAAATTTGTCTACATATCACAGAAAATATAAAAATTCATTCTTCGTAATAACAATAATAACAGTTTACAATATTAGACCTCACAAACATCTTGGATAGGATCTATTTAAATATACCCAGCAAGTACTTTCTATAAAATTAGCTATAACTCAACTTGGTAAAAGTCGAATTTACTTATTAAGATACTTATATCGTAAAATTGACTAGAAAAAGATACCTCCGATTTAGATTTACCAAATGGTTCTAATTTATAAATTAAAATTATATAAATTATACCAAGAAATCTAACTAATACACAAATCTGCTTACTTAACTTTAACCAAATCAGAAAGGGAAAAACTACTAAAAAAATTACCCCAAGGGTAAATTTCCTTTGAAGCAAAATTAGGTACCATAATTAGGTAACATCTACCTTTTTGGCAACTAAAAATCGTCTTTATAGTATAATATCCTACTAGGTAGATTTGGTTGGAAATCCTACGTTATTTTATACGTAACCTATTTAGTGGCTTTATTTATGCCCCTTTAAAGTAATATTAGGTCGATATCGTAGAAAAATTCTACCTTGTTTATCTACTTAATTTCAACCAAATAGTCGATTATCCATTTAATTGACTTAAGTCACCCCGAAGATGGAATTATTAACTTTTTTGTAGCAATTATCTGGAAAATCTACCATAAAGTAAATTTGACTATAAACCACTAATTTAAAAACTAGCCTTCATATTTGTAAAATTTATATTATTCAGACTATTTTAACAATTAAGTTAATTAGTTGTCTTCGTCATTATTCTTGAGAATTTCGGCCATTTTAAAAAACCATTATGGTCGTAATCTTGATTCGCTCATGGTGTAGATAGACAAAAGACTACGAAAAACAATAAATCGTATAAATATCTCTCTCTTACAACACACGTCAAATAAAAGTTTTGCATTTAATAGGTGAAATGAGGTAGCATTTTCAAAAATAGGGTGACCTAAATACCGGGTGTAACCACGGTATACCGTGGTTACACCCCTTGTTTGATTTTGTAGATAATTGATTGAAATTTAGGATATACTACATACATAATAAGCGGCACTTTCTGACATACAATTGATTTTTTTTTTCACTTCCAGTTTTGCCGGAAGTGACACTAACTTTCGATTTTTAAATGGAACGCCCTATAGATTATTGCATTTTTGAATTCTGCATAATTTTCTGAATCCAACGATGCCAAATAAGTGACATTTCCGACTTATTCTAAATGGCCCGTGTAATACTACAAAAATCGAAATCTCGTTAAAAACACTAAATTACGTGATTCATGAGCAAATAAAATTCACCAAAATTGTTTTTGGGGCAATACTCAATTTTTTCAAATGGAACCATAACGGTACCATGGTATCATTTATTAGTACTATTAATAAAAAATTTATACATGTCATACTAAAATGTGCGATAAATACAAATAAAATTACAGCTAAAAGAAAATAAGAAAATACAATTTTATTTTAATTACCTTGTTACACATAAGGTGGTTTTGTAATACAAAAAATGAACACAAAACATTACAACAGTTGATCAAAATGCTGTCCATTAACGTCAATGCAATTCTGAACTCGCATAGCTGTTTCTCGAGGAACGTTCGCTAATTGCTGGGCCGTTATGTTATTAATTGCTCGTGTTCCTCGTAGCTCCAGGTCTTCACGGGTTGTAATGGCGATTGCATAGACAATATTTTTTAAATGACCCCAAACAAAGAAATTAAGGGGCGTTAAATCAGGTGACCTTGGAGGCCACCTTATAGGACCATTCGTTGAAATTACGTTTTCTCCGGATCTCCGTTGAAGGTAATCAATTACTATCTTTGAATTATGGGGAGGAGTGCCATCTTGTTGGAAATACATTCCCTGTCCTAAATCTAAAGATAACTCATCTAAAATGTCCTCAATCTCACTTTCCAGGAATCTCAAGTATCTGGCACCAGTCAGAGGTTCTTCAAATATTATTGGACCAATGATCCTACTACCGATTATTCCAAGCCAAACATTGAAACCGAACCGCACTTGAAAGTTACCCTCTGGTAATAAATTTGGATTTTCTTGTGACCAATATTTTGTATTTTGTTGGTTAAATAATCCCAAATTTGTAAACCTACTCGTCCAAAAATAAAATCAGTCCCAAAAAATCATTGTTTGGCTGCACGTCATTATACAAAATCCAATTGCAATATTCCATCCTATGTTCGTAATCACTTTCGTACAAATGCTGGTGCAATTGGTATGTATTTAAAAGATTTATAGTGGTATTTGTACAAAATTCGGCTTACTATTTGATGACTGATGTCGAATCCAAACTCAACTTGCCTTAAAGAAACAGTCTTATCAACTTCTATTCGAGCCAAAACATTAATTTCCGTTCTCTCGTCAATAATGAAGTTTTCTTCGTTATCATTGTTGGGCTCTCTTCGGAATTGGTTTTCAACATATTTAAAATAATTTTTCGGTGGACATTGTGTATCAGGATATCGTTGGGCATAAAGGTCGGTAGCCGCAAGTGCATTTCTTTCATATTCCCCATAAATAATTAACATGTTCACTTTTTCATTTCTTGTATAAACTTGCGGCATTTTGATCACAATTAACAAGAATTTTAAACAATTTTTAAAGACACAATAAAAACGCCGTTAAACCAACAAATGTTTGACAAGCTAAATATTTCATTGTTTTCAAAGCCACCTTAGTTGCTTCTTAACATTTAATTATATATTATTTTATTATATTAATATATATGTATCATGCTGCTATTGTATTTCAATTTTATTTAATTTTCTTTGAATTATCTGTGACTTTTGTGTAAACTTTATGTGATAAATAAAGTATTATCTATCTATCTATCTAGAACAAAATTGTTGTGATAGTCGAGTTGTGAATTCGCGAACAGCACAAGTGTTTTACGGGTGTGTAGTAAATTCGCAATTATAACAGCTTAAATTAATCTCATAAGTAATTAAACACGTTGTACACCTACCTAAGTGCATTGTAAAGTCTAATATAATAAAATTATCATGAACCGCCCTCCTGACAAGGGGCGAGGAACACAAGAAAATTATAAAAATGATGGACAATTTGACGGCATGCACATAGATCTGATGACGGAACATACAATGTTTCCTAATGGAAACGAGTCGGACATGAACGGAGCTGGTACTGGTAACGTACGCATTGAGGAAAAGAGCATTAGCCGCTCTCAGCCGAGAGTGGCTAATAAAGGTAACACAAAAACCAAGGAGCCAAGTAAATTTTTTAATCTTCATAAGCCAACATTCTATTCTAAATTGGTATACGTTTTTATTGAAAAAACTAACGAGGAGAATATCGGCCGATTGCACCCCATGTTTGTGGGACATATCTTGCATAAAAAGCTAAATATACCTAACAAAATTAATATAGAAAAGGTAGGTAGAAACAGAATAAAAGTTGTGTTAAAAACAATTTCTGATGCTAATAAATTGATAAGTAATCCGGCACTAAACACTGAAAAACTAAGAGCCTATATACCTGTAAGGGTTTATACTTAGTTAATTTAGATATTAGAATATTTCTTAATAATTATACATAGCCAAGCATTAGATATTTCGTAATTATAAATAAATGTATAGGTAATCGAATTGTGGACTTTAACACTACAGGTCAACATACTGCGTAGTCATTAAAATGTTGATGTAGACTAATTTGGTATTTCCTAGCGTTAATTATAATGCAATGAATTAATATAATTTTGATTGAATATAGAATTATTATAAAGCCAACCAGCGTTTCTATTACATGGCGATCCTGCCAGCGCGAAAAAAATTAACTATGAAACTTAAAGTTATATGTTAAATAGTCAAATGGTTTGTCTACGACTCTATATTAGACGAAGTCGACTACACAAAATTTGGAAGAAAATGGAGTAGTCAATTCTAACTTCATCGTCCAACAACAAGAGTACAATGTTACAAAGGACATGAAAATCATATTGTACATTATAGTTTCGTTAATGGTGGTTTCCCTGGCCATAAAAATATTTAAAATGTACAGGAGAAACTTAAAAAAACAGGTGAAGCGAAACTTAGCAGCCTCAACACTCAGTATGGATCCTTAGAAGACAGTCACCCCGGTTCGCCTCCAGTTCCGGCCTCCAGCAGAAAGTTCCGGCTTCCAGCAGATTTCAGCAGAAGATTTTGTGATGGAAAACTAAGTGAGTGTTGTGTGACTAGTGAAAGTGTGCGCTACTATGGTGATTAAAGAAAAAACACAACAAAATTAGTTTTAAAATAAAGGATAACCTAGAACTACTGTAAGTTTTCCTTCCTAGACTTATATTTATAGTGATGTTTATGTACCGATAGATATTTAGGCTACTTTTAAATGTCTGCATTTCTTATTCTGAATTTCTATGTCGACCAACTGGGAACGGATTCAGCTAGATCTACTTAAATATAAAGAGGACGTAGTTAATCAAGCTAAACGCGCCATAAAAAAGGAAGTACCTAAAAGCGATCTAACTAGACAAGATATTCGAGATACTCTTGTACAGTTATTTAATGATACAACTAAATATATTGGTATCCATTGGTCCAACCTAGATAATAGGCAAAGAAGCGCAGTTAAATCTATTTTTCTTAAAATTAGAGATAAAATAATTAGAGCATTTCAGTTATTAAACGTTAATTATAAGGTTCCTACGAATTGTATAGAACCAATTGATATTTTGATTTTTGACGAAGACGTTGTGTTGGACGAAGATTCATTAGCAATGGCGATGACGAACGTCGAATTTTTTAATTTAGCTAGCAAAATTTTGCCAAAGGAATTTGACGGTTCTCCCGATAAACTACAATCCTTTTTAGATGCATTGGCACTACTTGATACTAATTCAAATGACCATACTGCTAACGCCGTCGCTTATGTTAAAACACGTCTAACGGGCAAGGCTAGAGATTTAATAACAACGGAAAATTCTCTCTTAGGTATAATAAATACTTTAAAAAATGGGATTAAAGGCGAAAGTTCTCAGTCGTTAACAGCTAAAGTACTAAACATGAAACAGAACCATAAGGATGCTGTAACCTACGCCGCAGAAATCGAGTCGTTAGCTGAAAACCTAAAAAGAGCATTTATTAGAGAAGGTGTACCTTACGAAGTTGCGGGTCGGTACTCTACAGAACACGTGGTTAGATCCCTCAGTACTAATTCAAATTCAGAAAGAACACGATTAGTTATGGAAGCAGGTACTTTTGGCACAGTTCAAGAAGCTGTTACAAAATTTGTTAATATTAGTAATAACAGTCAAGCTAGTACGTCTAACGTTTTTCATTTTAGACAAAGTTACAATTACAGGCGTTACAGTAACAATCGCGGTGGACAAAATTATAATCATAATGATAACGCTCGAAGGCGATACGATCGAGGTAGACGCGGACGTGCTAATTATAACAATAGGCAAAATATAAATGGTAGTGATAGGCGAAATTATCGAGGAAACAATCGTACAACGGCAGTAAGGGCTGCTGGGATAAATACAGAGTCGGGAAACGAAGCGAGCCCCCAACAGGCTCGATTGGGGGAAGAAATGTAAACATTTTTAATTTTAATTTATCATTCTCGAATTTTGTAATATTTTCAACAAAAATGACGGGTTCAGAAAACACATTTTTGCTCGACACGGGCGCTGATATATCCATTTTTAAAAGAAGAAAAATTAATCCAGATCAAATGCTAGATATTTCTAATCCCAGTAAAATTAAAGGTGTAACAGAAGGCGTCATTAAGTCTTTAGGCGTCACGGAAACTGAAATTTTTGTTGAAGGTTACAAAATACGACACAAATTTCACATAGTCGATTCAAATTTTCCTATACCTTCTGATGCGATTTTGGGAAGAGATTTCATATCTAAATATAAATGCAATTTGGACTATTCTAATTGGACAATGACTATTAGGTTAGGTAATAATCATATTACTATTCCGATTTATAGTGGTCCTGAAGAGGATTGGTTGATCGTTCCGCCTAGATGCGAGGTACTAAGACGAGTAAAAAGTCTAACTCAGCTTCCTCAAGATGCTGTAGTGATAAACAAGGAGATACACCCTGGTGTTTTTGTAGCCAGAACAATAATATCTAAAGATTGTCCAATAGTTAAAATTATCAATACTACATTTGAAAATGTTACTTTAAAAAATGTCAAATTTGAAACCCTCAGTTTGAATCAATTCCATGTATACAACATTGAATCCGAAAACAATGATCGACTTCCAAATCTAATGAAACAATGAAATACCGACGGTATACCAGAATTTGTTAAAAATAAAGTGATTCAATTATGTAATCAGTTTTCAGATATATTCGCACTAAAATCAGATAAATTAACTGTAAATAATTTTTACAAACAGGAATTAAAGCTAACAGATAATAAACCGGTTTATATAAAAAATTATAGAACACCTAGGGCACAAAAAGACGAAATTAATGATCAAATCGGAAAAATGTTAGATAACGATATAATAGAGCCGTCAATTTCAGAATACAATAGTCCTGTTCTATTAGTACCCAAAAAGTCTACTGATGAAAAAAAAAATGGCGTCTAGTAGTAGATTTTCGACAGCTAAACAAAAAATTAATAGCCGACAAATTCCCTCTTCCTCGTATCGACGACATTTTAGATCAGCTTGGTAGAGCCAAGTGGTTTTCAGTAATAGATTTAATTTCAGGATTTCACCAAATACCCTTACAAGAAAACTCACGTAATATAACTTCTTTCAGCGTGGACTCTGGATCTTTTAGGTTTACCAGATTACCCTTTGGACTGTCAGTCAGCCCCAATAGTTTTCAAAGAATGATGTCGATAGCTTTTGCAGGAATCACCCCTGAAAAGGCATTTCTTTACATGGATAATTTAATAGTAATTGGTTGTTCTGAAAATCATCATTTAAATAATTTTAAAAAAGTTTTTGAAACTTGTAGAAAATATAATTTGAAACTAAATCCCGAGAAATGTAAGTTCTTTAGAAATGAAGTAACATATTTAGGTCACAAAATAACAGACAAAGGTATTTTACCAGATGATTCTAAATATAACATTATAAACAAATATCCTATTCCACAAACCGCTGATGAGGTAAAACGATTCGTCGCGTTTACTAATTACTATCGCAGATTTATACCGAGGTTTGCGGAAATAACTTTACCATTAAATAAATTAACAAGGAAAAATGTAAAGTTTACTTGGACACCGGAATGTCAACATTCGTTTGAAACACTTAAAAAATCATTAATATCTCCTCAAATATTACAATATCCTGATTTCTCTAAGCCTTTTATAATAACAACTGATGCCTCAGGTGGGACCTGTGGAGCCTTATTATCTCAATTTTTTTTTCTGGAAACGAATTACCAATAGCCTACGCCTCACGTAGTTTTACGGAAGGAGAAATTCATAAACCAACAATTTTAAAGGAATTAACAGCAGTACATTGGGCCATAAAATATTTTCATTGTTATGTATACGGTACAAAATTTGTTGTAAAAACTGATCATCGACTTTTAATTTATTTATTTTCCATGAAAGATCCCACATCAAAACTCACAAGAATGCGACTTGACCTAGAAGAGTACAATTTCGAAATTCAATACGTAAAAGGTAAAAATAACGTATGTGCTGACGCGCTGTCTAGAATAAATATAGATAAACTTAAAGACATTAATAGAAACGTATCTCATATACTCGCAATTACACGGTCAAGGTCAAAGAACCCTGAACAAAACAATAACACGATAACAAACTTACCTACAAGTCCCAAAGTTTACGAAACTTTAAACAATTACGAGACTATTAAAATGCCCACATTACAATTTGAAATAAAACCTACATCTCTTAGGATGGTGATTAGGTATAAAAGAAAATTGAGCGCTCAAAAAACAATACAAATCATTAACGACGATATTGCATTAGAGCAAGTATTGTCTCAGCTACAAATTATTGCTGATGATTGTAAATTTGACAAATTGAGACTAAGCTTAGCCGATGATATTTTTAAACAGTGCACTGTCAATAAATTTAAGGAATTAGGGCAAAAATATCTTAAAAAACTTACTATTATTCTCTGTCATGCAAGAAAAGTGATCACAAATAAAAATGAAAAATTAAAACTGATAGAAACATTTCATGATAATCCCACGTTAGGAGGTCACTGTGGTCAAAAAAGACTACTAAAAAAGTTAAAAGCTTCTTATATGTGGAAAAATATGTCGCGCGACGTTGCAAAATTTATAAAAAAGTGTCATAAATGCCAAACGAACAAAATTAAAATAAAACAACCTGAACCATTCGTAATTACCCCAACTCCACAAAAACCCTTTGATATTGTTTGTATAGATACTATAGGTAAATTTCCCACATCAAATGAAGGTTATGAATATGCTGTAACAATACAGTGTGAATTAACAAAATACGTAGTAATAATCCCAATTGTAAACAAAGAAGCAGCAACTGTCGCTTCTAGCATCGTAAAAAACTTTATTTTGGTATACGGTCCTATGAAAGAAATTCGAACGGACATGGGAACCGAATATAAAAATCAAGTTTTCGAAAATTTAACAAAACTATTAAAGACAAGTCATAAAATATCTACTACGTATCATAGTCAATCAATTGGAGGATGCGAACGAAATCATCGCGTTCTTAATGAGTACATTCGTATGTACATAAATGATTCAAAAACTGATTGGCCAACATGGTGTCAATATTATGCATTTTGTTACAACACAACTCCAAGCACTTACCATAACTACACACCATTTGAACTTGTTTTTGGGAAAAAAGCAAACCTTCCAGAAATGCTAATCGGATCGCACGTCGACCCTCTTTACAATATCGACGCTTACGATCAAGAGTTTAGATATAGATTACAGTTAGCACATAAAAGGGCGAAGGAGTATCTTGAAAAGTCAAAGGTAAATCGCAAAATTCGTTTCGACAACAAGGCAAGCGAAATTGAATTAAAACCAGGAGATCTTGTTACGGTAACTAACGAAAACCGTCATAAATTTGACGCGTGGTATAATGGTCCATTCCCCGTTGTTCGTGTAGATGGTTCGAATTGTACAATTCAGAATGAGAAAGGCAAATCAACCACAGTACACAAAAATCGTGTACGAAAATATACATAATGTAATTAGATAATAATTAATTGTTAGTTGTAAGTAATATTAATAACCCTTAATAAGCAAATGTAATTATATCGTTAAACTTAACTACATATAAACCACTCTCGATATTTTTCATCCTGACTAAAGAATGCCCTTGACAAGTGGCCATAGTGAAGGTCATTCTCCTAGAAGGGATGGTGTAAGGGTTTATACTTAGTTAATTTAGATATTAGAATATTTCTTAATAATTATACATAGCCAAGCATTAGATATTTCGTAATTATAAATAAATGTATAGGTAATCGAATTGTGGACTTTAACACTACAGGTCAACATACTGCGTAGTCATTAAAATGTTGATGTAGACTAATTTGGTATTTCCTAGCGTTAATTATAATGCAATGAATTAATATAATTTTGATTGAATATAGAATTATTATAAAGCCAACCAGCGTTTCTATTACGATTTCTATTATTATAATCTTTTAACAAAGAAAGGTATTGTCAGGGGCGTAGACACAATATTCGATGAAGAGTATTTGTTAAATAATATTAGTTCTACCATTACAGTTTTTGAAGTTAGGAGATTTAAACGAAAAATAGAAATTGACGGGGCACCAGCAGAGGTCCCTAGACAAACTGTGTTGTTATCTTTTGAAGGCACTAAATTGCCATCTCATATACAAATAAATAGCGTACTATGCCCTGTGGAGCCTTACATACAAAGGGTTATACAATGTTTTAAGTGTTTACGGTATGGACACGTAGCCAATCAGTGTCGTGGCACAAGTCTCTGTATTAATTGTAGTAAAGAAAAATTGAATGATGAACATTTGTGTAAGGATCCACAGGACTCATTCTGTATTTTCTGTAAAAATGGTAACCACAAATCCATATTCAAGTTTTGTCCTAATTTCGAAAAACAGAAGAAAATTAAAAGTCATATGGCTTCTTCCAATATGACTTTCTTAGAGGCCAAAAAAACAGTAGGATCTTCTTACGCTAATGTATTAACTAGTAATAAATTTGATATATTAAATTCCATAGATGAAACACAGTTTCCTCCACTAGAAAGTAACAGGGAAAAGAAGAAACCTCCGTCATTCTATCAATCCTTCTCTCAACCCTCCACCTCTAAGTCTCAAACAAACACATTTATTTATTCAACCCAACAAAACAAAAAAAGGAAGGTTCAATCACCTATATCTGCAAGTGTAACCGTCCCTCCTATGTTTCCATTTGTAGCAGGCCCATCAAACCCCCTTCCCCCTAATCCATACAAACCTGATAACTTTGTAAATAATAAAAATAAAATAATTGATGCCTTTTCAGGTTTAATATTGAATTTATTTAGCAATATAAGCAGTGTAGAAGAGCTAAAAAACTTAAATGAGGATGTCCTCAGAGCAAAAGTAACATCGACTTTAGACTATATTAATAACTAACATTCAAACCTAAAAACAAACAAGTTAAAATTATGCAGTGGAACGCTCGTTCCGCTGTAGCTAACAAAAATAGTCTAATTATGTTTTTAAAAACAAATGAAATTGACATGTCTTTACTCAGTGAAACCTAGTTTAAACCAGGTATTTCTTATAAATTTTGCGGGTACTCCCTAGTCAGAAAAGATCGCCAGGATCGCAAAACTGGCGTTGCCATTTTAATTCATGAAACATGTTCTTTTAAAGAAATCTCATTTACTAGGAATTTTAATAACGGTATCCAAATATGTGGTACTAAGGTAACAGTCAATAAGCAGTGCTTGTCCATTATCTCAGTATATAAACCCCTTAATGTGTCGACAAATATACAGGATTGGCATAATATCTTTCAAGAAGCTTCTGGATCAGTTTTTATTGGTGGGGATTTTAATGCTCACAATAGAATTTGGGGCTCCTGGAAAACTGATGCCGTAGGCGAACAAATAGTAAATGCAGCAGAGGAGGCAGATTTAATACTTTTAAATAGAGGTTCAGCTACAAGAATTACTACTCCAAACTCCCAAAAGTCAGTTATAGATATCTCTTTCAGTTCGGCAGATGTTGCAACAAATGTTCAATGGTCGGTTAGCTCGGATACTTTGGGTTCGGATCATTATCCGACTGATGCCGTAGGCGAACAAATAGTTTATGCAGCAGAGGAGGCAGATTTAATACTTTTAAATAGAGGTTCAGCTACAAGAATTACTTCCCCAAACTCCCAAAAGTCAGTTATAGATATCTCTTTCAGTTCGGCAGATGTTGCAACAAATGTTCAATGGTCGGTTAGCTCGGATACTTTGGGTTCGGATCATTATCCGATTGTTTGTGAATTAGATTTATATTATTATCCATCTGAGGTCATCCAACCAAAAAATAAATGGAAAATTAATAAGGCTGATTGGACAAAATATATAAATCTAATCAGTGTATATTTTTCTAACTTACCCAATTTTTTTAACACAGAAGAAAAGTACACATTTTTTACAGAATGCATCGAACAAGCAGCCGAATTATCTATACCTAAAAATAAACCTTTCAAAACAAAAAATCGAATGCCTCCCCCTTGGTGGGATGGAGAATGTGATGACGCCGTTAAACTACGAAAATGTGCATTAGAAAACTATAAAAGATGTAGTACGATCGAAAACTATATAAAATGTCAAGAGGAAATGGCTTGAACCAAAAAACTCTTTAAAAGTAAAGCGAAATCAAATTGGATTAACTACATTTCGAGACTTAACAAAAATACCCCATATACCGAACTATGGAACCAAGTAAGAAGAATTAAGAGATTGCCAACTACCTATAAAAAATGTAAAAACTTTGACTGGGTTGAAACCTTCTACGATAATATTACACCTCCACAAGTCTCTCAAGAGCCCACATATTTCAATAATGCCGAAAATAATGATTTCTTAAGTAATCCATTTACTTTAACTGAACTAGAATATGCACTCAAGAAACCACGCACCACCAGTCCTGGATTTGATGAGATTAGATACATTATGCTCATAAATCTTCCAATGTCTGCTAAAATATTCTTGTTAGACATATTTAATGATATATGGGTTGAAGGAGTAGACTTGCAAACTTGGAAAAAAGTATTCATAATTCCTATACTTAAACCCGACAAAGATTCCAACAATGCTGATTCATACCGACCTATTTCATTGCTATCATGTATTTTCAAAACCTTTGAAAGACTAATAAAAAGTAGATTGGAATGGTAGTTACATAAACATCATCCACTCCCCGGTAATCAATATGGTTTCAATGTTGACTTCGGTACCATGGATGCACTAACTCATCTGGTGACAGATATATAAATTTGTTTCTCAGATAACGATTACCTGGGATCTGTTTTCTTGGATATAACAGGCGCCTATGACTCTGTCGATCTGTTCATACTTCAACAAAAATTGTGCAATTTTGGTATCCCAGGGAAAGTTGCTAAAAATATATCTAATCTCTTTTGTAATAGAGAAATATATCTTTGATATGATAATTCGAAAATAGGCCCGCGATTTACCTCACTAGGTTTACCTCAAGGTTCGGTATTAAGCCCGATCCTTTTCAATATTTATACCGCAGAGTTACACAATTTGTTCAATGGTATGACCATCATACAGTATGCGGACGACTTCTGTATGTATGTTGAGACTTGGAAACATAACATTCCCATATCGCAATGAAGTAAAATATCTAGGATTATTTCTCGACAAGAAATTAACCTGGAAATCACACATTGATTATATGATCACCAAATGCCAGAAAGGAATTAACTTTTTAAAATTAACCTCAAAAACTTGGTGGGGTGCAGATCCACAAATTTCTATTCTCTTTTATAGGTCGTACATTCGATCAATAATTGATTATGGTTGCATACTATATGGATCCGCTAGTAAACATGTGCTAAGTAAAATAGACATAATACAAAACAAAGCTCTTCGAGTATGTATGTTATATAGTATTTGAGCCACCGTATACAAGACGATACGTGACTTTGCTTCATTTCATATTATCATATAATATCATATTTCAACCACGTGCAGATAACAAATTCCCGCTATCATTTATCGCTTACAAAGTATCATATTATATTATATTACATTTTAACCTCTCACGATTATGCTGAATCGCTTGCTTGCTTTTCTTTGTTCATCATTTAGATGACACTGCATCTAAATGTCATAAATAGAACCGCGAGACATTTCTGTAGTTAGTTATCACACTCACTTCAAATTAAATACTTACATTTTATTACTGTATTATTTCTAAGAGTCAACGTTGACTCTCTACAAATAAATAAAATTGTTTTTAAAAACTTAGCTACGAAACGCGAGCTATAACATTGGCGCAGTCGGTAGGATCTGTTAAACATCTCTGGAACAAGAAGCCTAACTTGTAGTGAAACGTTCGAGAACAAGGAGAACATCTCAACAAGGGTGCCTAACTAGTGCGAGTGATCTACAAGAACAAGGAGACCTTCCTCACCAGTGGTGGCGGATCCCAATCCCTCGACGGAGGAAAGAACCTACATATGAAGATATTTACGTAAGTCATTTTTAAGAATCATCACGTTTTATTACTGCTATTTTTATTTTTCACATTTCGCAATTATTTAAGTGTATTATACTGCTAGTACATTCAACGAAAACAAAACAGTTCTGCTATCAATTTTATCCTTATTATTCCCCAAACGACATAATTAGTTCTATGTTATACGTATTATACTGTTAATACGTAATCGTGTGTATTATACAGCTAATACACTCACCGAGTCCCATTTTATTTTAAAGCGACATCGAAGCGTATTATACTGCTAATACGTACTTGTGTGTATTATACAGCTAATACACAAACAGACAAGAAAATCTTTCAAATTTAACTTCAATAGTTTGTAACTAAAAGCAACAAAATGTCAGAACAAGAAGCCACCGTTCAAATCGAAGAACAAATTGAAGCTTATAAACTTTCGGAGATATTCTCGATAATACCTGAGTTCGATGGAAACCCCATCAACCTACAAACATTTTTAAATTCTTGTACATATGCTCAAGGAATGGCAATTAATGACCAGTTGTTATTATTGACTATTCATATCAAAAATAAATTGCGTGGCAAAGCTGCCGAATTGATAAATTCTAGAAATCCGGCTACATATGCAGAAATAAAATCCTTATTAGAAGCGCACTTCGGAGATTCTAGAGACCTAACATCTCTAATCACTGACCTACAACGCATCCATCAATTACCTAACGAATCTGCGTTAACCTTTGTATCACGGTTGCAAACGCACAA
The DNA here is from genome assembly GCA_963675555.1 of Leptura quadrifasciata. NCBI lineage: Eukaryota > Metazoa > Arthropoda > Insecta > Coleoptera > Cerambycidae > Leptura > Leptura quadrifasciata. Next base: position 33,548,699 of record OY776682.1, read on the forward strand.
TGCAAAAATGCATGCCGCAATCCAAAAACAAGCTTTGTCCAAAGAACAGAAGAAATCTCAAAGTGATTTAGTCGAAACTATGACGCTAAATAATTTATTAACAGGCTTAGAACCAAATTTAGGCAAAATTATACGTGCTGGCAATCCACAAAATATGTTGGAGGCTATTAATCGAATTAAAAGAGAACTACAACTCTCTTATTTTGAGTCACAAAAATTCTCGAGAAATAGCCAAGCTAAAAACCCAATTCCTCCCCAACAAAAGAGACCAATTTCAACTTTCCAACAGAAAATGTGTTCATTTTGCAATCGCATTGGGCATACTGTAAGTGAATGCCGTACTAGGCAACAACAACAATTTATGCCATCAACGTCCCAAAACTTTCAAAGACCAAACTTCCAAAGAAATTCAAACTTCCAAAATTTTTCGCAAAATAATCAATTTACTCACAGGCAATTCCCACAAAATAATCAACCTAATCTTCCACAGCAAAATAGGCCTTCAGCCATCAGACCAAACCCGAATTTCAATCAGCAGAGACCATCTGCAATCCAACCAAATCCAAACTTTAATCGTTACGATCAACAAAAGGCCCATCATTTGAACTATGAACCTTATGATAGTTACATTGATAATTCCAATCAATATGAGACCTACTCTACCGATTACTCCCCAAATTACCAACTTCAACAAGACAATTGTGAAAATTATAATTTCGAAACCAATCAAAGTTTCCCAGAGAACTATAATTCTCAGTCTGAACAGTATGAGGATTATACCGCTAATCCTCAGGATTTTTACTAAGGTTCCAACCAATTAACTCATCCTCCCAACCAGGAATCCGAACCAATTGCAGAATTGGAAACTCAGATCCAAACGATGACTCTAAAAGACAGTTTCAACCCATACCTGAATTTCCCGGAACACAAATTCATGTAAATATTCTTTCGCATGCATTGCTAACTGTCAACTCAAAAAATCTCTATTACATGAAAGACATAACCGGTAAATTTAAAATTTTGCTAGACACAGGCGCCGGTATTTCAGTTTTTAAACCTAGGACAGCTGAAAACTACAGGCGCCGATCCCCTGAAAATGTGATTGTTCAAGGTATAACGAACGAAAAGATTAATATTAATGAATCTTTTCTCATACCATTTACCACAAGTGATCCTCATAAAGTTTATATTCACGATCTAGACATAGACTTTGACGGACTTTTAGGTGCGGACTTTTTCGAACATTACGAATGCAGGATAGATTTTAAAAATAAACAATTAGTGACGAATTTTAAAACCGTACCGATATTCAAAGTTACTGATATTTTACCATCGCAACCAAGCGTAACCCGCGGTTTAAACACCATAAAAAATCGAAACTTAATTTCCATTGAACCGCGCACGGAAAAATATTCAAATTAAAATGTGACCTACGAAATACCGAGGCTATACTGGTAGCCCAAGAAAACGAAAAAGTACGCTTACCTAACGCTATCGTCAAAATAGACAACAACGGAGAATTTTTAACATCTGTAATAAACGCAAACGCTATTCCAAAAACTGTAGATTTGTCAAACCTTAAACTCGAACCAATAGAAAAATTTAGGGCAATCTTTAATTTAAATTGTCAAAACTCAGACTACCAACAACAAATAGACAGGAATTTCGAAATTAAAAATCAATTACGCTTAGAACATTTGAACGAAGAAGAAACCGATTTAATAACACAACTTTGTCTAAATTTTTCGGACATATTCTATCTAGAAAGAGATAACTTGTCATTCACAAACGAAATTAAACATTCTATTGACACCAACAATGCCAAACCGATATTCACAAAATCTTATCGTTACCCCAAAATTCATAAGCAAGAGGTAAAGTCACAGGTTTCAAAAATGTTAGCCCAAGGCATAATCCAGCCTTCGATTTCTCCCTGGTCCTCCGCAGTTTGGGTAGTCCCAAAAAAACTTGACGCCTCTGGCAAACAAAAATGGTGAGTTGTAGTCGACTACAGAAAACTCAACGAACTGACTATTGACGACAAATATCCCCTTCCGAACATATCTGACCTTCTTGACCAACTAGAAAAATGCCAATGCTTCACAACCCTAGATTTGGCCTCTGGGTTTCACCAGATAGAAATTAATCCCGAAGACGTCCAAAAAACTGCCTTCTCTGTAGAGAATGGCCATTATGAATTTCTTCGCATGCCATTCGGTCTTAAAAACGCCCCATCCACTTTCCAAAGGGTTATGGACAATATCCTACTAGGTATCCAAAACGAACGTTGCCTCGTCTATATGGACGACATCATCATTTATTCCCCAACGATTCACGAACATATTACCCGACTAAACGAAATATTCCAACGCTTAAGGAAAGCTAACCTTAAAATACAGCCCGACAAGTGTGAGTTTCTTAGGAAAGAAGTTGCCTACCTAGGACACCTCATCACCAAGGACGGTGTAAAGCCAAACCCTGCTAAGGTTGAAGCAATCCTAAACTTTCCTCAACCCAAAAACCAAAAGGAAATTAAATCTTTCCTGGGTTTAGCAGGCTATTATAGACGTTTTATCCCCAATTTCTCTAAAATATCAAAACCTCTGACCAAATTACTACAAAAAGACATACCCTTTAATTTCGACAATGATTGTACGAATTCATTCAAAAACTTAAAACAAACCTTGACAACAACTCCGATACTAATTTACCCGAACTTCGACGAGCCTTTCCTATTAACCACAGACGCGAGTGCATTCGCCATTGGTTCCGTGCTTTCGCAGGGCCCCATTGGTAAAGATTTACCTATCGCTTATGCCTCCCGAGTTTTATGCAATGCCGAAACTAAGTACTCCACGATAGAAAGAGAGCTCTTAGCTATCGTGTGGTCAGTAAAGCATTTTAGACCATACCTGTTTGGCAGAAAGTTTAAACTAATCACCGATCACAGACCACTTACCTGGTTATTTTCAATAAAGGACCCGGGTAGCAGATTAGCCCGTTGGCGCCTCAAACTTGAAGAGTATGACTACGAGGTCATATACAAACCCGGCAAAATAAACAAAAACGCAGACGCCTTGTCCAGAATCAAAATAAACCACTTTAACGATTGTTCCAAATTCTATTCTAAAATTTTAGCAGCTAACGAAAACACAGACGATGACGAAAGCCTAAATGACGAAAACGAAATAACTAACGAACATATTGCTCAGGAATTTGACACATTCTCTAGACTATACAAGACAAAATCCCTAATAGATTACTCGAAAATCGAAATTACAAACAAACAATTGTTAGATCGAGAAAACAAAAACATAATTACGTTCTTTCGGCAAAATAACCTAACAGACCTTCATCACCAAATTATAGAAGATATTTTCGAAGAAAACCCCGAATTCGACAACAGTACAATCAATATTGTCTCTAGTAAATCAACCCGACATAGAAATTATTATATTATCGCTGTACCTTTCGACCCCGAATCTGTAATAGAACACTTGTTTTTAACGTTGTATAAAAATCAAAATAAACTAGATCTTTCCAAGACCTACTATGTCGAAAATAATTTGGACCTCCCAATACTCGAAATTCTCTCATTCATTTTTGCGGAAAAAGACTTAAAATTAATCATTTGTCAAAATCTAGTGCAATGCCCCGACGAAGACCAACGCCCGATAATCCTCGATCAAAATCACACTGGAAAAAATAATTTGCACCGCGGAATAAACGAGACAATACGCAGAATCAAAAACAAATATAATTGGCAAGGGTTAACGAAAGATGTCGAAAATTTTATCAAAAACTGCGAAACATGCCAAAAAACGAAAGTTTGTCGAAAAAATTTAAGTAGTCCACTGGTAATTACAGAAACACCAAAGACACCATTCGAAAGAATTAACATTGACTTATTTGAATTCCCTACGCGCAATTATGCCCCGACTATTCGCGACGAACTGACTAAATTTACACAAGCTTACGCAGTCCCCGATAAATCCGCCAAATCTGTAGTAAATACGCTACTGCTTTATTTTCAACATTATGGTACTCCATTAAGGATACATTGCGACTATGGAGGAGAATTCGATAACAATTTATTAAGAGATTTGTGTAGATTATACGATATAAAATTAACTTTTTCGAGTGTAGGACATCCCCAGTCAAATGGTTCAATTGAACGATTTCACGCAACCTTGGCCGAAATGATAAGAGCTAACAAAACGGAAAACCCGAATGAACACCCATTTACCATTTTACCGTATGCAGTAATCTGTTATAATAACTCTGTAAATAAAACTCACGGATTTACCCCATACGAATTAGTTTTTGGTCATACATCTGTTCGTCCACCGGAAACATTATATAATCAAAAAGAGTTAATCACTAAATATGTCCGAGATTTAAACAATCGCATTTCTCACTATTATAAAATAGCTCGAAGTCGAACTGAAACTCAAAAACAAAAAGCCAAAGTTCGGTTTGATAAAAACGTCCCCGAAAATCGCCCCACATATAATGTTGGCGACAAGGTATACGTTAAGGAATCTCAAATAAAGAACAAATTACAAGATAAATTCAACGGTCCGTTCGAAATTAAAGAAATTTTTCAAAATTCCGCTACGCTACTAAATCTCGAAACGAACCAAACAACTAAAGTAAACTTTGACCGAATGAAACCATATACTGAAAATTAAATTTATTTTCAGGTTTCTGCTGCTGCTCGGATCAGCACTTGCCCAGTATAAAATAACATCGATCAACAACACGATCGGAGTGTACTACCACCGAGACACAGACATAGTAATCTCTAACGAGAAATGGACTCTACTTGTACATAAAAACATATCGACTCTTAAAACAGCATTTGACAAAAACGACAAAATCTTACAAACCCTCTACAACACACTCGACCCAACATACCATTACATGAATGTCTTTTTCGGCGATGTAAAAACGCATCTCAGTTTATTAACCCAAATCTCTCAATCGATACAATCAAAATTTAACGAAGTTTACCTTGACACAAAAAGATACAGGCGAGGAATACTAAACGGTATCGGAACGATTTTCAAATCGATAACTGGAAATCTAGACGCAGAAGATGGTCAGTACTATTCTGATTGCATCAACAAGCTAAATAATGACGAACACCAACTCGAAAATTTAATCAAAAATCAAATATCTGTCACGACTTCAGTCATCAAAAATTTTAATTCAACTATTCAAAAACTACAAATCGACGAAGAAACTTTCAATAAGGATATCAAAGAAATCGAAACCTCAATTCTAGATATGACTAAGGATATCGAAAATATCCACACAAAATTAAGATTTTTAGAAATTTGCGAACAACTCATGGCAAGTTATTTATTCATTGAAGACAATTTAAACGATATTTTGAATGCCATAACATTCGCTAGACTAAAAATTATACATTCGTCAATAATAACTCCTGACCATTTAGTAACAGCATTACAAGAGATTTCTCAGAGTTTACAAAGAAACAATTTGCCTCTACCTATTAAATTATCAGCAGTCGCTCAGTATTTAGACATTATTGAGTTACAAGCTTTTCAAGTAGATTCTAACTTAATATTCGTTCTAAAAATACCCCTTGTCGAACCTCAAAATTACAATACCTTCCGCCTATACCCGATCCCAATTCTTGATAACAGAACTGGCCTTCTGCACATTTTATCTATTTCACAAAAGTTTATCGCGAGAGACGATGATTCTTTGATGTACATACCAATTTCAAATTTAAATGAATGCAAACCACTATACTTTGGAACGAAACTATGCTCAAACCTGTTTGCATACCCTATCGATCAAAATGCCATATGTGAAGCCAGAATCCTGAAACAGTTGACTAAACTCCCCGAAAATTGCCAGACATCCTTCATCATTGGTCAAGGATACAACGTTCAAGAACTTGAAGACAACACATGGTTAATAATAAACTCCGAACCACTCCACATCACCATCAATTGTCCAAAAAGAGATTCAATAACCGAATTAATCAACAAAAATTCAATCGTCAAACTACAGCCCGGATGTTACGCCTTTGTAGGAATCACCAGAATACAAGCTAGTGCCAAAGACTTTTCAGACATTAAAGACAATTCTCATCCCATCCAAATTCCTTATGAGTGCTGCAGTCAAATGCCCGACAAAATTAAATTACCAAAATTAAAACCTCTCAAGTTAAACAATCTAAACGTAGAAGATTTGGACATTGCCAAAACCAAACTGGAGCAATATTCAAAGGACCTAGATGATCTTATAAACGAACCATTTGTGAACAAACATGTATCTTGGTTCACGTACTTTATAATCACATTTGTTGTTTCCCTAATTCTACTTTACATATTCTGTAAGTGTACGAAAAGACGACGTGGAATGCTGAAAATCCAACACTCTACAGATGACGCCCCTTCACCCTCTGCAGGATGAAGCAAACCATTTATGAAACTTCCCGGTTTCATCCCTCCAAGAAAGCGACCCGTTATCAGACCCCAAGAAGGAGATGACATCGAGTTAACATAGACTTTCACTTATGATTTATCATTCGCATTATTAACTTAACCTTTGTATATTTTTACCTTTATCTTTATTATTTTGTATTGTATTCACTCACTATTTTATTATCTCTTCAATTTCAAAAGTTCCTGTATAACAGCAACTTTTTCGTTAAGGGGGAAGTTGTTATATAGTATTTGAGCCACCGTATACAAGACGATACGTGACTTTGCTTCATTTCATATTATCATATAATATCATATTTCAACCACGTGCAGATAACAAATTCCCGCTATCATTTATCGCTTACAAAGTATCATATTATATTATATTACATTTTAACCTCTCACGATTATGCTGAATCGCTTGCTTGCTTTTCTTTGTTCATCATTTAGATGACACTGCATCTAAATGTCATAAATAGAACCGCGAGACATTTCTGTAGTTAGTTATCACACTCACTTCAAATTAAATACTTACATTTTATTACTGTATTATTTCTAAGAGTCAACGTTGACTCTCTACAAATAAATAAAATTGTTTTTAAAAACTTAGCTACGAAACGCGAGCTATAACATGTATAGGTGCTATGAATTCAACACCAATTGAACCGTTATGGGTTGAATCCAGAGAACCTCCTCTTTTCCTTAGGAGACAACTACTCTCTGAGAAAAGTATTTTAAATCTAATTATCAAAAATTCTGCGATTATAGATAAAATACACAATCTAAATATTTTAGATCTCACGAATAATTTCTGGGAAAAGAAAAATTCTCCCCCACTGTGTATAGGATATCGGGAAGTATTAAAAATTTCTAAAAACATTAATCAATCTGACTTTCTCCTTCAGCCCGACTTCAGTTATTCTAAGTGACTCCAAGTCAGTACTCTTGGCAATTGGTAATACATATAATTCAATATCCAGCATGTACCACCCTTTCATTAAATTAATCAAGCATTATAATTATTCATTAAAAATATCTGGGATTAACATCAACTATATATGGGTTAAAGCACACAATGGTATAAAACATAATGAAAAAGTCGACTTATTGGCCAAAGACAGTGTTGGGAATGGAGACCCCCGTTGACAGTCTATGTTTGCAAGACTGTTTAAATATCAGTAAAACAGGCTTAAATAAAGCATGGACGTCTTATTGGCACGAATACTGTTTTACCAATCCTACAAGATACACCCAAATCCAAATAGAAATTCCTCAAGAACCTTGGTACCAGTCTTTTCAAATTCCTAGGAGGTACATAACGACTCTTATTAGGCTGAAATTTGGGCATGGTTGCTATCCTCTACATTTAAATAAAATAGGAATTTTACCAACCAAGCTATGTGAAACATGTAATGTTGTAGGCGATCTTGAACATTTATTTTTAAGCTGCGATAAACATTCATCTGGAAGTAATCAACTGTATGCAGATATTCTGAACTTAAATATCCAAATGCCAATCAATGAATTGCACTTATTAGCTTTAAACAATAACGGAGTGAATGAAATTATTATACGTTTTTTGAAAACCTCTGGTCTGAAAATATAAATGTGTAAATAATAGATTCGTCTAACCTTTGTTTAACAGTTACCTTATCCCTATTTACCGTAGCCTATTTTTGTATGTCTAACATAATGCCCTGAAAGACTCCTGGGCGAGAAGAATATGTGCAAACGTATCTCCTTTGAGTCTTCTCTAAAAATTTCCATTTTTGGGAAGATAGGTTTAGGGTGGAGTATGTGTACTCTGTATATGTGCACGATTATGTATGTTTAAATTATGGCATATCTAATAACTTGTGCCTGGCTGCGTGGTTTGTTACCTAATGCCATTAAAAAAAAAAAAAAAAAATTGTATATTCCTATTTTCTTTTAGCTGTAATTTTGTTTGTATTTATTGCACATTTGAATACGACATATGAATAAATTCCTTATTAATAGTACTAATAAATGATCCACAGTACCGATATGGTTGCATTTGAAAAAAATTGAGTATTGCCCCAAAAACAATTTTGGTGAATTTTATTTGCTCATAAATCACGTAATTTAGTGTTTTTAACGAGACTTCGAACGAAGACGGCGTCCTCGCCTCACACATCTTCCAGCGGCTTGTATATCAGTGTATGTGCGGAAGCTATACAACCTTAGGCGAGGGTTGTATAGGGGATATACCGTCCTTCGGAGGGGATGTAAAGCCGTCGGTCCCTTTTCTATTAAATGTTAGGCAAGTAAAAGATCCCTACTCTTCTTAAGGGAAGAGGTTCGGCAAAATTTCTGGTTGGGGGTAGCTCGTCTACAGGCGTCGGTGATAGGCCTCAGTAGCGGAAATAGGCCGACATTAAATAAATGTATTAAAAAAAAAACGGGACTTCGATTTTTGTAGCATTATTTATTTATTTATTTATCACTGTTATCACGTAGATATACATTGTATATATGTGAACGTCACAAAAAAAATATTTAGAATAAAATTAAGCATAATATGTAGAATATTAAAATACACTTACACAAAATATAAAAATACAAATATAAAATACAAATATAAAAATTTCCATTGCATGTCCTCCGAACTATTACATTGAATGATTCATGTATTCTTCAATGGAGTAAAAACTCTTACTACTAAGAAATAGTTTTAAGCATGTACTGAATTTTTTTATACAATTTACATGTCTTAATTCACTCGGCAGTTTATTGTACAGCTGAATTCCTTTATATTGAGGGGATTTCTCGTAATTTGCAGTTTTGTGGTATACTGAACTAAGGGTATCTCCGTGCCTTGTATTGTAAGTGTGACTATCCGAGTTAAGGGTAAAGTCATTTATGTTTTTTTTTACATATTTAATTGTATTAAGTATATATATATATACTTGTGACGGTAAGTATTTTATTGGCCACAAAGCATTGTCTGCAGGATTCTCTGGGTCTTACATTATATAATAATTTGATAAGTCTCTTCTGCAGGACAAACACGCGATTTATGTTGGATGCACATCCCCAAGCAACAATGTTATATGTTAAATGAGAATATGCTAGTGCGTAATACACACTCAATAGAGCTTCTCTGCTAAGAATACCCTTTAGTTGCCTCATGGCATAATAGGCTTGTTTTAATTTTGTGCAAACTTGATTTATCTGTAGATCCCAACATAGACTGTCATCTATAATTGTACCCAGAAACTTTACTGATTTAGAGAAGCCATCATTAGGAATTTCTAAAGTGAGATCATTTGGGGGTGATCTTCTTTTGGAAAAGTAGAGGCATTCAGCCTTACCGATATTCAAAATAAGAGTGTTATTATGACACCATTCCTTATATATTTGCAAGATGTCTGATATTTTAATTTTTAGTTCGGTTGCATCAAGTGCTGATAACAACATGGTGGTATCATCTGCAAACATTACAATTTGTCCGTCTTGAATTTTATTACGAAGGTCGTTAACGAAAAGCAAGAAAATCAATGGTCCTAATACTGATCCTTGTGGTACACCCATATTTAGATTATATTCATCAGATAAGTAATTTGATACTCTAACTTGGATTTTTCTGTCCATTAGAAAAGTGCGGATTAGATTCAACGGCACCCCTCTAATACCTAATTTCTCTAACTTGTACAAAATGAAATCAATGTTAAGAGTGTCGAAGGCCTTGCTAAGGTCGAAGAAGAGCCCAACAACATGACATCCCTTATCCATTTCACTATACAGAAATTGAAGTAACTGTATAGTAGCAGATTCAGTAGATTTATTACGTTGAAAACCATGTTGGAAATTTGACAATAAGCCGAATCTAGTCAAAAAGTCCATTATTCGGTTGAAAATCAGTCTTTCTATCACCTTTGATATTATGCACAGTAAAGATATCGGACGATAATTTTCGCTGTCCTGTTTATCACCCTTTTTGTATATCGGCAAGACTATAGCTATTTTAAAGATCGATGGAAAGTATCCTTGTTGAAAACATTTATTAATTAGATAAGCCAAGGGTTCAGCAATCACCTCATTGGCATATTTTAATGCTGTTGTTGATATGCCGTCCACTCCTATGGCAGTCTTGTCTTTTAAGCTATTTATAATATCTCGTACTTCATTAGAAGAGACTGGCTCAAAGAAAATACTGTTATTTACATGGTTACATGTTGTGCTTTGTTGAGAAATGTTATTTTTGAAATGTTCAGCTACTTTTTTGTCTGCCATGCTAGAAAAATATTGTCCAAAGTGATTGGCGACAATGCCTGGATCTGTTTCTGGGACATTATTAATGGTTATTGACAGGTCCTCGATGTACTTTTTATTTCTTATTTGAGAATTGACTAATGACCATATTTCTTTTGAGTTGTTTAGCTTAGAGTTGATTTTACTTGAAAAGAATTCTTTTTTGGCATTTTTAACACGTTCGTTATATTGTTTCTTTTTATTTCTATATGTTTTTAGTATATTAGGATCGTTTAATTCGGTAGCTAGCCAATATAGATTTTTTAGTTCATTACCATTTTTTATCAGATCTGGGGTTATCCAATTTTTGCTACTTGTATTATAATTTCCAGTGCGCCTTGTTACTAGGGGACATGAAGCATCTAAGCATTTCAAAAAGACATTTATAAAATTTTCAAATGAGACTTCTAGATTTTCATTAAATATTGTATCCCATGATTCACTGTTTAATAGATAAGTAAATTTTGCAACATTTTCTGTCGTATACTGTCTGACATATTGGACATTATTGTTGATTAAATTTTCAGTTGAATTGCCTATATTGCAACCAATTATTTGAGCAAAATGGTCAGAAATCGACGGATTAACAATGTATACGACATAACTATTTTGAGATAAGTTTGTTGCTATGTAATCAATTGCAGTTTTTGAGGTAACATTATTTTTATTAAGAAATACACGAGTTGGCGTATTTAAACAGGATGTTAGATTGAAAAGATCGAACGTATCAACAAGAATATCTTTTTCAGTACTATTTTTGAGAGAGTCTATGTTGAGATCTCCACAAAGTATTATTTGTGAGTTATCTTTGCTTATAAATTGTAGGCTTTGTGACAAGTTTTCAAAAAATGTATGCATATTACCATTTGGAGGTCTATAAACAGTAATAATATTAAGTTTTCTGTCATGAAAACATAGAGATATTGCACATAATTCAATGTTAGATTCATCGGCATATGTTTTCAAGTATTTTATACTTTTTGGTGAGTAAGCTCTTATATTATCACAGACATAAATCGCGACACCACCATGTCCCATGTTCGTCCTGCAAAAACTACTTACCAGTGTAAAATTAGGTATATTAATGTAGTTTATTTCTAGATCATTAGCCCAACGTTCAGTAATACAGAGGACGTGCAATTTGTATTGATTTACAAAGATATCTATGTGATCCATACAGTTCAATAGGAACAGTGATAGAGTGAACATCAGTAAACTTAGTTCAGAAATTGTTTAGCTGTAAAAGGCACAAAGCAACCAAAATGGCATCAGATAGTGATGATAGCTATAGTGAAATGGAAATAGATGACATGGGACAATGGAAAAAAGTGAGATACAAAAGAAAATCAGGGGTTAATGCATCAGGGAATATAAATAAAAAGAATAAACTAACACAAGAAAACATCAATGAAATAATAGGAACAACTTCTTATAACACAAAAAACTCAGAGATAAATGTACCCACAAAAAATCCACAAAACAAATACATCACAATACCTGTACACAAAAACCATTCAGCAAAAATGAATGAATTAATAAACAAGAAATATAAACACTTATTTTACATAACTACAACACAAGATATGACCAGAAGGGATATGTCTGAATTATGGGAAAAAATGCATCCACAATCGGACGAAACAATAATACAAGCCAAAAAGGGATTTCTCATAAAAACAAATAGGGACAAAAAGACTACAATCGACACTCTAAATAAACTCATAGTTGACAAAAAAATCAAAAATTTTCAAGAAACATCAGATTCGCATACCCCTAGTCAGGACAGGACAACAACTTCAAATTCATACTCTGTGATAATAGGATCAGTTGAACATGAAATTTCAGATTCAGAAGTAAGCGAACATCTTAAAAGAATTAATGTTCGACATCGATACTGCAAAAGAATAATCGCGAAAGCAAATAATAAACCCACATTGATGATTAGGATAATAACGGATTGTTTAAAATCCAGCGAACAACTGCTAAATGAGGGGATATTCTACAAACACAAGCACTACCCTGTCTTTCCGAGCCTTCCGCCAGCACCAATTCCACAACCATGTCCGAAATGCTTACAATTTACGCACACAAAAGAACAATGCACAACTCCACTAAAATGTACAAAATGCAATGGACCTCACCACTTCTCCACATGCAATTCCACACTGCCGATGAAGTGTACAGGTTGTGGATCAGAAGAGCATGCAGCGTGGTCACTCAAATGCCCAAAAAGACCAACACAACCGATACAAGGGCTACCAAATGCACAAATAAAGTCTCTCAACAAGAAAAGTCACGAAATCGATAAGAAAATTACAAAGAACTCCAAAATACACTCATCAGTCACGGTACACGATATGATAATTAACACATATGTAACAAAACTAAACAAAGAAAAAAATAGAGATAGAGAAGAACTATTAAAAAAACTTAGAAAAAGATTTGTAACACTGTACAATATCGACACAGTGGCAACATTTTCTGGTAACAGACTATACATCTTAATGTTCGATCTAGATGAACCCCTAACTACATCACCAACTGAACCTATACTTGCAAAAAATAATGTTCAAGTTCACGTCGATGCTTAGGATGTTATACGCCAATGTAAACAGCTACACACCTAAAAAACAGGTAATTAACAACACAATGGAAGGAAATAACATCAATTGTTCACTTTTTGTCGAGACCAAAACCAAAAAAAATAGCAACACAAGGTATAAAAACTGGGATGTATTACAGCATAATGGTAACATTGAAAACCTTGTGCAGATAGATCCCATTCTAAAAATGAAGAAAGAAAATCCACCTAGAATAAATAACCCCCTTAATGAAGCCACACACTTTTCAATACCATTTCAAGGAGACAGAATGCATATAATACTGGTATACGTACATCCGACGTCTAATATCGAAGAAACTATCTTCAATAAAGCAGCCCAATACAAATTTTGCTTAATAATAGGGGACTTTAATGTCAATAGAACAAAAAACAAGCAAATACAAACATTCGTAAATAATACATTTAAAAAAGCAGACACTCCCCCGACGTTCTTAATGAATAATAACCCGGACACAACACCAGATATAATGCTCTACACCGAAAATATTCATAACAATATATGTAAAATAGAAACTCTCCCCGACATAGGATCTGATCACCTGGTAATAGAAATTAATATAGAGCTCGGCAAAACAACAGAAGAGCAAGTGGAGGAAAAAAGAATTAATCTATATAAATGCAATATGGATGAAGTCAATATCATAATGGAAAACTATGTAGATGAATGGCAACACCACCCAATTGATGAACGGGCAATAAGCAGGTTTAATGAAAAGCTAACGGAGACAATCATACACAATTCACCAACAAGAAGAATCAGATATTATTCATATGAACTTCCTCCATTCATAATCAGGTTAATAAAATATAAAAGGAAAATGTACAGAGATTACCTAATAAATAAAGATGTACAATATAAAAAACATATTAATGATTACAACAAAAATATTCAAAAGCTAATCAAAGAATACAAGGAACATAAATGGGTAACGGTATGTAATGAAATCAACCAGCAAAAAGGTAGAAATTACTGGCAACAAATAAAAAAATTATCCAGATATAAGCAATCAACAGGCATAGCCGCACTAGAGGAAAATAATATACTCTACAATAGTAACACCGAAAAAGCAGAACTATTTGCCGAACACTATGAAAAAATATACACAGCAAAAAATGATAACCAATATGACGAAGCACATCACGAAGATATTAAAAAACGGTATGACAACTACTTTTCGGAAGAATTACCAAGGCAAAACTATACAATAAGTGTCGTGTATTGCTGGTTGAGTACATTTAGGATTCATTTAAATGCTGGCACTAGACGGCTTTTACAAGCCTTTTTTTATTTCAAGCAAAAAGAACACTTCTTTTTATAATACTGATATATAATTTGATAGAGTTATTAACCACGCGGTTGTGTGTAATTTTCGCATCGCATTAATATTAATATTGTAGTTAATTGTTCAAATTTCCGAATTGAAATCCTTTATTTTGGGACCTTTTCATAAGTTGAGAGTAGTTTAAATATTATCACTGGTGTTGTGGATCAATATAAATATTGTGGGAGAAAAGAAGACAATAAGGGTTTTTCAGCAGAAAAGGCCTTTTCGTCAACGATCAACCCTTAAGAAGACCACCAAACCATCACAAGGGTAAGTCGTCTTGTGCCTCCAGTTTTCCTTTTATTTGCTATAGAGAGTTGCAACACAATTTTATTTATTTTGCAAATTTATATATACAGACATACAGTCCATTTTTCTCAAACCAAATTTTGAGCTTTCGCACGCTACATTTTGGCCCTTCTAGATCCGGATATTGAGCTATTTTTTACATTTTCGCATTAAAAATATATTTTTTTTTTTTCAGTTTAATTTACGCAATTCTAAAGTTACACAAAATTTGAGGTAACTAGCAAAATAGTGGTCTGTGCTAATTTCTCCGCAATTTGCTATTCTTTTCAACAGATTTGAATCAAATCATATATTTTCAGTAATTTTGCAATTTGCTCGCATCTGTTAATAATATTCTGTTCTACTTATATTAGCCATTTTTATTTCCTACACGGGAGCCAGGACACGTGCTCGTTTCTTAAAGTCGAGTTTGGACTAATTAGCGTGCGCATCTGCGCTGAGTGATAGCGCGGTGGTCATTTCAGATTTTTAGGGAACAGGTAAACTTGCACCGTCGATATTTACATTTTCATTCTTTATTTGAATTCGCAATGGCAGACGTTCGTTTGAAAAAGTCTAAAACTTCGAGGAACTCTTGTTTAAATGAAATGTCAATTTTACATACCTTAGCAGAACGCGCGAAAACACAAATCTGTTCGTACATTATTTAAAGTTCGTTATTCTGAAATTGACATTTTACGAGAAGACTTTCTCAAGCATCATCAAAACGTTCTATCTTTATTATTAACTGAACAGGACGCTGATTTGACTCAAGAAGAAACCATCCGCAAAGGGTTTTTAAATGACTTTTTCGTTGTTAAAACTGTTTATATAGAACTGTTTGAAATTGAAGATACTCGACGTTTAACTCAAACTTTTAGTAATAATATAGATACCAACCAACAGAATTCGCATGCTAGGTTACCGAAATTAGAAATACCTAAATTTAATGGTGATTATAAGTCGTTTGTAACATTTTTAGATCTTTTTGATGCATTAGTACATAACACTACTCTTTCTCCTATTGAAAAATTTAATTATTTAATTTCATCATTAGAAGGTCAACCTTTATCTTTGGTACGTACGTTACCAATGACAGCTGAGAATTATCAAACTGCTTATGACACTTTGGTGGAGAGATATTCAAACAAACGCATACGTGCACAAATGCATTGGTCTGCAATAGAGAGTACTACAAAAATTAGTGCTCACAATTCAACCGCTTTACGAAAATTATTGGACACATTTTCTGAAAATTTAGCCGCACTTAAAACTTTAGATTTTCCTGTAGACAAATGGGACTTTATTTTGGTAATGATGTTATTAAAACGCTTAGATAATGCCACAATAACTAGATTTGAGTTAGAACATGGATCGTCTGATGTTCCATGTTACACTTCGCTTACTAAATTTTTAAATAAACAATGTGTTGCTTACGACACACTTAATTTCACCTCTCCTTCCGAGCTCTCTAAAAAACCAAATGTAGTTAAGTCAAAATTACCGCATTCAGTTAATCGCACAACATCATTTTTAGTGAACAAATCGAATTTTTCAAAATGTCTTTTATGTAAGGAAAGTCATTCATTATATACCTGCCCAACTTTTTTAAATAAAACGCCTAACGAACGTTACATTTTTTGTAAGAGTTCACATTTATGTTTCAACTGCTTAAGCAATGTGCATGATATTCGGACCTGTAGATCTTTATCTACATGTCGACGATGCAATAAAAAGCATCACACTTTATTACATTTTGAAAAACATACCACTAATAATGTTTTCTCGATTGAAAATAATTGTTCTACGCAACCGCCTACCTCACAGGAAAATGTTGCTTCAAGTTCTTCTGAACCGTCAGTCAACAATCCTGTTTTTTCAGCAGCTGGTATGTTAGCAAAAAATCAAATTGTTTTATTATCTACCGCTTTGATAGAAATTAAAGATAACAGTAATAATTTCCAAATTTTGAGGTGTCTTTTAGACCCTGGAAGTATGAGTTCATTTATTACACAGAAAGCTGTTAATCGTTTAGGGTTATCTAATGATAAATTTATTACTGAAGTAAAAGGATTAGGTGATATGCAAACATACGTATCACACGGTCGCGTTACTATTGCTTTTAAACCCTTAGGTCAACCATTGCCAATTTTAAGTACAGATGCCATTATATTAAACAAAATTTGCGATAATTTACCGTCCTCGCATATTCCTTTTCAGACCTGGTCACATATATCTAATTTAAAATTAGCCGATCCGAAATTTTATAGTCCGGGTACTATAGATATTTTATTAGGCGCTGATGTTTTTTCAAAATTAATTTTAAATGAACGAGTTGCCGGCAAAGATGGCGAACCAGATGCATTAAATACTATATTTGGATACGTTTTAATGGGAAAATTAAATTGCAACGGTTCACCAATTTCTTCATTTTTTTGTAATACTACGGAAAATTCATTAGATTCTCTAAACAATACTTTAAAAACATTTTGGGAAATCGAAACAGTTCCAACACTTACCTCATCTTCACCTGAAGATGAATTGTGTGAACAAATATTTTTGACATCACATATGCGCGATAATTCTGGGAAATTTATTGTATCACTTCCTTTCCGGAATTCTGTACTTCCTGTTTTTTCAGCTATGCGCGATTTAGCTTTGCAGCGATTTTATTCGCTTGAATGCCGTCTTTTAAAACAACCGTCCCTGTACTTACAATATTGCGAGTTTATGAAAGAATATTTAGAACTCGGTCATATGGATTTAATTTCGCCTGATGATATTTCGTCAAATACTATTTCACCGCATACCTATTATATCCCACATCATTGTGTGCTGAAACCTGACAGTAGCACCACAAAACTTAGAGTCGTTTTTAATGCTTCGGCTAAAACGCCAAATCAGACTTCACTTAATGATCATTTACTAACAGGCCCTAAGTTACAACGCGACATTTTTGAACTTTTATTAAAATTTAGATTACGCACATACGTTTTATGCGCAGACATAAAACAAATGTATCGCATGATTTTAATTACTCCCGCACATCGCGATTTTCAACGCATAATTTGGCGATTTAATATCCACGAACCACCACATGATTATCGTTTAAATACAGTTACATATGGGGTATCTTCTGCTCCTTATTTAGCTCTACGCACTCTTCTTCAGTTGGCTGCCGAAGAAGAGCAAAATTTTCCTCTTGCTGCTGATGCTGTAAAATATGATACGTATGTAGATGATGTTGTAACGGGGTGTTCGACATTCGAGGAGGCGCAAAATCTACAAAAACAACTTATATCTATCATGAATAAAGGCGGTTTTCAATTACGCAAATGGGCAAGTAATGATTCTGCTTTACTTTCCCAACTTCCAGCTTCGCATCTGTCTAAACATCCGCGCACTTTTGATTCTGACCAAGAGAATGCCTTAATAAAAATTCTGGGGTTACAGTGGAACCCTGCGCAAGATTGTTTTTTATTTTCTGTTTATCCTTTCGATCGCCCTTGTACTAAGCGCAATATGTTATCAGAATTAGCCAGAGTCTTTGACCCTGTAGGGTTTTTGGCTCCTGTAACTTTCTTTACGAAACACTTAATACAAAAATTGTGGACCTTAGGGATTCAGTGGGATGATGAACCAACTAATGAGATTATTCGTGTATGGAATCAATACAAATCGGAATTACCATTACTTTCTAAATTACAAATACCTCGAAAATTAATTTCTGAGGATGCCATGTGTTATGAACTACACGGTTTTTGCGACGCTTCTGAAAAAGGTTATGCTGCAGTTATTTTTTTGAAAACATTCCACAAAGATAATTCCATGTTGGTTAATTTTATTTGTGCTAAAACCAAAGTTGCACCTCTTAAACGCATCACTATACCCCGCTTAGAGCTTAGTGCTGCAGTTCTTTTGACAAAATTAATGTCGTTTGTTATGAAAACCTACAATCACATAACTTTTAAGTCTTCACCCCATAGGTGGAAAACGTTTGTTTATAACAGAGTTGCATACATTCAAGAAAAAATATCCCCGTCATCTTGGTTTTACATTGAAAGTCGACATAATCCCGCAGATGTAGGTTCTCGTGGATTACTTCCCTCTGGTCTCTTGTCACATTCGCTTTGGTTTAACGGTCCTTCATTTTTATTAGATCAAGAATCTCCTCAATCATTTACGTATGAATTTATTGATAATGTCTCTGATGAAGAGAAAAAGGTAGCTTTGTTTATTATTCCTGAAGAAGAAAATATTTTAGATTTACTATTAAATAAATTTTCATCCTTTTTGTCACTTCAACGCACCCTCGCATATTGTATTCGATTTATTTTTAATTTTACAAACCCACACAATAGAAAATCCGGACCACTTACACATTCCGAATTACATAATTCGTTATTAGAATTAGTAAAACGTACGCAAGGTGTAGCTTTCGAAGATGAGTTTAATCGCAAAGTTTTTTCTAAGCCTCTTCGAAAATTAAATGCTTTTATTGACGATAAAGGAATTTTACGCATAGGAGGGCGCTTAAAATATTCCTACTTACCATATGACAGAAAACACTCTATTTTGTTACCGCGTCAAAGCAATTTGACTATTTTGCTCATAGAATATTACCACAAAAAATACTTTCACGCTGGTTTACGTACATTAGAGTTTTTACTTGCGCAACAGTTTTGGATATTATCTTTTAAAAGATCTATTCGCTCTGTACTATCAAAATGTGTAACTTGTTGGAAAACAAATCCTAAAAATTATCAACCGCCGATGGGAAATCTTCCAATCTCGCGAGTTTCAAGTTTAAAGCCATTTTCCCATTCTGGGGTTGATTTTGGCGGTCCCTTTTTTATAACCATGAGTCGACACCGAGGAGTAAGGACCAGTAAAGCGTATATTTGTTTGTTTGTTTGTCACTCTACCAAAGCTATTCACCTCGAGCTCGCCAGCGATCTCTCTTCCGAAACGTTCTTAGCTGCTTTACAAAGATTTATAGCTCGTCGTGGTCGCTGTAAATGTTTATATAGCGATTGCGGAACGAATTTTGTTGGGGCAAATAAAATTCTTCAAAATATGATGAAAACTGCCGCCACTCAAGAGCAAATTGAATGGCTCTTTAATCCTCCCTCTGCGCCTCATTTTGGGGGTTTGTTCGAAGCTGGGATTAAATCTGTAAAATCCCATTTGACGCGTGTTATAGGACAACAAATTTTAAGTTATGAGGAGTTTTATACTGTTCTCACGTTAATAGAATCTATTCTTAATTCACGCCCTCTTGTTCCGATGACTTCTAATATAGAAGATATTACCGCGTTAACTCCGGGACATTTTTTAACAATGGAGCCTTTGTCTCCGTTTCCCAGTACTGACATGACCACAACACCGCTAAACCGTTTGTCACGATGGCAGTTGCTGCAGCGCCTACATCAGGAGTTTTGGAAACGCTGGCATAAAGAGTACTTGCATACACTACAGCAGAGAAGTAAGTGGCTTGACCCTTCGTGTACACCTAACGTGGGTACTCTTGTATTAATTAGAAACGAAAATTTGCCTCCATGCCAGTGGCTCCTAGGTCGCATCATGTCTCTAAGTCCTGGTTTAGACGGTGTAGCACGTGTCGCCTCAGTAAAAACCGCTAATGGCACGTTAACTCGTCCTCTGGTAAAACTATGCCCTTTACCAGTATCTTAATTTTTTTTTCTCTTTCTTTTTCATCTTGTATTTGTCATTACAAGATTGCGTATTATTAGTTATTTGTAAGTTGCTAACCACTATATTGATATTACCTCAAATTATAAGTTTAACATTTTCATTTTTTTTTTTTTAATTACGCTTTTATTTTTTTTTGTCTTGCTAATTTAGTGTACAAAATACATGTCTTAACATGCATTTTGGCCGGGCAGAATGTCGTGTATTGCTGGTTGAGTACATTTAGGATTCATTTAAATGCTGGCACTAGACGGCTTTTACAAGCCTTTTTTTATTTCAAGCAAAAAGAACACTTCTTTTTATAATACTGATATATAATTTGATAGAGTTATTAACCACGCGGTTGTGTGTAATTTTCGCATCGCATTAATATTAATATTGTAGCTAATTGTTCAAATTTCCGAATTGAAATCCTTTATTTTGGGACCTTTTCATAAGTTGAGAGTAGTTTAAATATTATCACTGGTGTTGTGGATCAATATAAATATTGTGGGAGAAAAGAAGACAATAAGGGTTTTTCAGCAGAAAAGGCCTTTTCGTCAACGATCAACCCTTAAGAAGACCACCAAACCATCACAAGGGTAAGTCGTCTTGTGCCTCCAGTTTTCCTTTTATTTGCTATAGAGAGTTGCAACACAATTTTATTTATTTTGCAAATTTATATATACAGACATACAGTCCATTTTTCTCAAACCAAATTTTGAGCTTTCGCACGCTACAATAAGTGAGGAAACCTATTATGATATTCTGTACAAAGGAAAGAGCACAGCCCCAGGAAATGACAACATATCTAAAAAAATCATCCGCAACCTTGGACACAAGGTACACCTGTACATAATAAGATTATATGAATACTGTCTAAACAAACAGTTTTTCCCTAAGGAATGGAAACATGGCATTGTCATTGCCATCCCCAAGCCAAACAGCAATCCACACAGAACAAATAATTACCGTCCAATCACACTACTACCTGTACTGGCAAAAAATCTGGAACAGGTTATAAAAAAGCTTGTTTCAGATGCTATTGGACACAACATATCCAATTATCAATTCGGATTCCGTGAGAAATCGTCCACTATTCATCCACTAACGATCATCACTTCAAATATCCAAACAGCAAAACTCGAAGGACAATACAGTTCGGCAATATTTATGGATATAAATAAAGCATTTGACAGCGTTTGGCATTGGGGCCTATTGTACAAGCTTGCATACCTGAACTGTCCAAGATACTTGGTGTACATGATAAAAATATATTTAAAAGAAAGAAACTTACAAATTAGAATAGACACAACTTACTCTAAAACATTTAAAATGCAACAAGGACTACCACGAGGGTCGCCACTATCGCCATTACTGTACAACATCTACTGTTATGATATCTACAACTACGGAAATAACCTAGCATACTTTAACTACAATTCATATATACTACAGTATGCTGATGACACTGTATTAATTAGTCATAATTATACGATAAAAAAGAGTGTGGAAGAATTGCAAAGACTAATTAACATGACGATGACATGGTTTAACAAGTGGAGATTGAAACCTAACCCAACAAAATCGCAGTATATAATTTTCAACCATGTTCCTAACAACAACTCTCCAAAAGTAACTATCAACAACCACTATCTACCACTCCAAACAACAGTCAAATACTTGGGTGTAAGTCTTGACCATAAGCTGAATTTCAATAACCATACCAAAATCATAAAAAAGAGATGCATTTCCAGAGGCAAACACTTCCGTAGTCTGACTTATAAAAATAAAGGCATCAGTATGAAAACGGCAGCACATATTTACAAATCGATATGCAGGCCTATACTAGAATATAATCATCCCATGTACCTTAATGCAAGAAGACCAGCACTGAAAAATATCAGCATAGCCAAAACATCAACGCTCAGAACAATCACCAAATTCCGACATCCAGACAATCCACTTCATAACCCACCAAATGATCTCTTATACCATGTTGTTAATATAGAACCGATCTCAAGGAGACTACCAAAATTGTCAACCAAATTTGCCAAAAATGAAGACAACAGGGAAAAAGTACGTCTCCTATGCAAAACAAGAAACCAACAGGCACCTAGACGCAGAAAATACCCAGAACGAACCCTGTGGGAATATATTAATGACATAAGCGCAACATGAACGGCAATAATCCATGATACATAGCACACCCTCTATATTCTCTATATTTATGTTTATATACTTTAATTTTTTTTTTATATATATATGTATATAGATAGCACACACTATACACATAATGTATGTATATGATTATATATATATATGTTAGATAGTGGATTGTTTGAATAACTTTTTAAAAACTTTATTTATTACACTTGAGTCAACGTTGACTCATTTTAATAAGATACAATAATAATTTTGAAGTAGTTTAATCTGAAGTGAGTATAAGACTGATTACAAAAAGGTTGTTGGTAATATTTATAATGTTTTGAGAACAAAGGAAACAGTGTTGCTGATTCAGCACAATCAGGATTACTTAGAATTGAAATACAATGCTCATGCAGCGTGAGCGGTTATTGAGAAGAGCTGTTACGCAGTATGTAATACGATATGTTTGAGAAGGTTAAGCCTGTCTCGATAATATTATATATCATAGTATATTTCTAATATAACAGCTTAACCCTTATAAAAAAAGTTGGTGTTTTATGCAGCAACTTTTGAAATGAATATAAAATGTATATAAAAGGTAATGGTACAATTTGGAAAAATATAAAAGATACAAAAATGTTAAATCGTAAGGTTTAAAACACAGAATATAACCTTAGCGTCTAAAATATGAAATGCAAGCACAATAAGCTTGACTCATAAAATAAAATAACATAAAAATGTTAGAGTTAAAATATAGCTTTGGCAAGAAAGCGTAAAATACAAACATACTAGGTTTGAATTGTAAAATAGGATAAAATATTCCTAAGGTTAAAATATAGCTTTACTGTGAAAGCATAAAGTATAAGCATGATGGGTTTGAATGAAAATGACGTAAAAATGTTAATAAAATTGAAATTAACAAATGATAGAAAAATAATGAAATATAATGATTAAACAAATGAAATAAAATTCACTGAAGAGTCCAGCACTGAAAGTCAGTAAAAAGGCACAAAACAGTTTGTCTTTATGTAAGTTCTATGTCTTCGGCTTCGTTGTCTTCTCTTCTTAAGGTAGGTCGTCTTCGTGAAGGAAATAGGTTAGCAAATGTCCTGTAGGGTTTGCTAGGCCTCGGTGGAGATGGGGGTGATGCAGAAACATCGATGGCTAGTCTTCGTCTTTTTGTTCTGCACTTACAAAATAGGTACAGAAATAACAGTCCAATTATTAGCACAATGATAAAATAGGTGAACCAGGATATGTGTTTTGTTATAAAGGGTTCGTTGATCAAATCATCTAAATCTCTGGAGTATTGGTCCAACTTGTGTTTGGCAACTTCGAGGTCTTCCGTATTGAGATTGTTTAATTTTAGTGGTTTAAGATTTGGAGCTCGGATTTTGTCTGGAATATGTTTACAACATTCAAATGGAATTTGGATTGGATGGGTGTCGTCTTTTACATCGGTTACTTCATTGGTACTGGCTTGAATTTTTGTGATGCCTATGAAGGCGTAACAATTTGGTTGTAATTTTACTATTGAATTTTTGTAGATGACTTCAGTTTTTGAATTTCTTTCTGGACAGTTGATGGTTGTTTGTAGAGGTTCTGCGTTAATAACTAACCATGTGTTTTCGTCTATTTTTTGGACGTTGTAGCCTTGGCTGATGATAAATGACGTCTGGCAGTTTTCTGGCAGAGTTTTGAGGTTCTTGAAGAGACGGGCTTCGCATATGGCATTGTTGTCAATAGGGTATGCAAATAAATTTGGACATAATTTGGTGTTGAAATAAAGTGGTTTGCATTCTTCAAGGTTCGAGATAGGTATGTACATTAATGAATCATCATCTCTTGCGATATATTTTTGAGAAGTTGATAATACATGATATAAACCAGTTCTATTATCCAAAATAGGAATAGGGTATAATTGAAATACTGAATATGTTTGAGGGTCTATTAAAGGTATGTCTAACACAAATATTAGATCCGAATTTGTTTGAAAAGCTTTTAGTTCTATAATGTCTAAGTACTGTGCAACCTTTGATAGTTTGATTGGAAGCGGTAAATTGTTCCTTTGTAGGTTTTGCGAAATTTCCTGTAGAGAATTTATTAAGTCCTTTGGATTTATAATTGACGTGTGAATTATTTTAAGCCTCGCGAAAGTGATGGAATTTAGGATGTCATTTAGGTTATCCTCAATAAATAAGTAACTTGCCATAAGTTGTTCGCAGATTTCAATAAATTTCAGTTTTGCATGGATGTTTTCTGTGTCTTTAGTCATGTCTAAAATTGAAGTTTCGATCTTTGTTGAAAGTTTCCTTTTCAACTTGCAATTTTTGAATAGTCGCGTTGAAAAATTTTTTTTATTACTGAAGTTGTAACAGATATTTGTTTTTAATTAGGTTTTCGAGTTGATTGAAATGATTAATTTTGAAAAGAACATTACTTTTTAAAAGTACCGTTGTCATTAAATTGTTTTGCAATTTATTTTGTCATCTGAGATTATTTTTAGAAATAGGTGTTATTGTCCGTTTGGCATTTGGTCAATTCTTGAAACGTGGTTATCGAAACGATTTTTAACATTCCTTTTGTTTTGGTCTCGTACGCTAATTAATACACGCTATTTCGTAAAATAGTGTACCAATCATGTATTTAGTTTCTTGTACGATTGTCGTGTAGTCGGGGATATAACATATTAGGACAATAATCATGTTTATGATGTATTATCGCAATATTTTAATGTTTCGTTTCGAACGTATGTCACAGTAGTTGCTATTCATATGTTGAATAGTTTTAACAGGGTTGTACACTTGGAAAATCATAATGTTTAGTTATTCGTTTCCCTTGATTACATAGGGCTTTAAGATTGAGTTTCATAGGGTGGACTGAACTATCTGAATGTTAGAAAACTTTGGGATATTTTTCTTGCGTGACAAATTTTCTGAGTGGGAAAATTACAGAATTTCAGTTTCTGGAGTAGCGTTAAAGATGGGTAGTTACCGCGTGTTCATTTGATATGGAGTTGTCAATATAAGAATAAGAGGATTCACTTATTAGTTTATAATGCGAACATAAATGATTGTCATAAGTCTATACGCATTATATTTCCGAGGTAATGAAGAGATTGACTGATGGAATTATTCGGAAATTATAGATGAGATTTTTGAAGGAATAATTGTTTGAAATTAAATTCGTGAAATGGTTACTACTTGTCAGAATTAGGGTGACGTACGTTTCGGATAATAATTCTATGTAAATGTTACGAGAAAATAATTTCTTTTTATTTTAAGAAGTTGGCCAGGGAATGAGAGAATGTAAATGTTCCTGTTACATGATTATAGTGTCGAAATTGTAACATAAGGATGTTTACGATTGATTTTGCAATCTTGTGTAGGACAGTGTAAGCTGTGTGAATTTGTCAATTTTTTTTGTACGTGTCAGTGAATGTTTTGTGTGAGAATTGAAATGGGTCGATATTGATTTGTCGAACGGTGCTTTTTGGGGTTTTGGTGATTACCAAAGGATTGTTAGGATCCTTGCAATTTGGTTTTCGACAAATTTTGCATTTTTTTTTTTTTTTATAAAACTTGACGTGGTTTGTTAGTTCTTGCCAATTATATTTGTTTTTGATGTAACCTATTTTTATAAACGGAACCTTATTTATCAGGGGTTCTTGTTAGGTTCTGATTAGTAGTTGAAGTATGATAAATTTTGTATATTGGTCTAACATAAGTTTTGAAAATTTTGAGGTATTGTTTTCAACATGTTTTTCTTTTGAAATCCCTAAATTGTTTTGATTTTTAAAATAATGTTGAGAATAAATGTCTTAACATTGATCCTAAAGAGAAATAATTCTGTCCGTCTGTGTTTTTTTTTGAGTTAATGTTGGTTTTGTTGTTACTAAACTACAGAATAATTTCGTAGTTTTCTTTTTATAGGGAGATGTTTTAGTGAAATTATTGTGTGGAAGTAAGTTCACAATTTTTCGATATAGTAGTTGTGTGAAATTTGTAGTTTTACGTTTTGTTTTCGTAATCTACTAGAAGTTTTGTCTCGTGTAAGTATAAAAGTTGTCAAATGGTGTAAGGTGTAGGGTTTGTTTGTAATTTGTGTTTTAGAGTAATCTATTAAAGATATCGTTTTGTAAAGTCAAGAAAATGTGTAAAATTCTTGGGCAATTTGTTCGTTTGTACTTAGGGTCATACAAATTTAATTCTGAACATTTTTGAAGAAAGATTGATTTTTCAGTTCCTGAAATTTCTTTTGTATATTTGTGAATTTTCAGGATTTTCGAGTGATTCAATTTTTTTTTAATTTGAAAAGGTATGTTCTGAATTTAGGTTCTAATTTAAAGTCTGAAAATTTCTAAATGTATATTATTTAAATTTCTGCCCTTGCTATTAATTAACAGCTGTTGTTACTTGTGCTTGTAAAGCATTTATGTTGGTGTAATGAAATATCATAATGAGTACAATGCAATATTGAGGTGTTGGATATCAGGCATTTCTTGTTAAAATGTTTAAGTTCATAAACATACAAGACGTGCGTCTGTGCAAAAGTTCGAGGCACTGTTATCAAAGTAGTACTACTATTATGAATTTCTTTGAATTAAATGTAAATACTTTATGTGCATTTATTTAAATGAACAAAAGTATTTCCTTATAATTAAGGTTTTGTTTCATAGAGTAGAATTTATTACAGGAGAAGAAATTTTCCTAGTAATAGAGGAAAGGGATAAAATTATTTACATAAGAAGTATTTTTTTTATCAATAATAGATCTATGGAGTTAATTGATATATCGTACAATTATTTTTTTTAAAGATTTTCTAGTAATATTAATTTAGAAAAGTTTGAGAAAAGTGGAGAATATCTTTAATATAAATTGTTAATTTTAAGTAATAATATTCTAAACGATTTCGGTTAAGTGACTAAAAATTTGTGAGATAATTTTGAAAATTATTTTGGGTTGCCAGTTTTTGTGTAAATGTTTTATTTCGCAGGGTCGGCATATGGTTGAGACGAGAATCGGTATTATGGTTATCAATTAAGTTTAAATATAGATTTGAATTTTTGGACTGGTTCAAATTTTAAGTTAGAAAATTCTACTATTTTTGGAATTGTTTTTTCAGGAGACACAAATGGATTTTGTCAGTACATTTTCCTGATTGTGTGGGGTGTATAGATTTTTGTATTGTTTTGATTACGCAGGATTGTATGCGTGTTTCTTGAATTATTCTTTACCTTGTCTGTCTTTCGAATTTTCGATTTCCTGAGTATTTTATTACTAATTTTAAATAATGTTTGCGAAATAGACATTTTACTGTTCAATGCTTTTGGTTTTACTTGTTTCGAATTATTTCTTGAAATGTTTAAATTTAATTTTACCAATTTAGATTTATCTATACGGCATGATTTTGTTTTCGAAAGGCTTATTTTTTGTGGGTTAACGTTAGGGGTTACATTTGAAGTTTTTTCTGTTTCTTGTACTTTGCTTTTAAATATTTTTTTGATACGTGGTTCGGTAAAAGTAGAATTTTGATTTTTGTTTTCACAGGACATGTCTAAAAGTTTAGAACTTTTGTCTATTTGATAGGTGTCTGATTTTTGATAATTTACATTAGATGTTGTCTCAAAAAATTCACTTTGTACGTTTGTCTTTGCAGAGGTGTTAGGTAGGCGTATTTTTTCTTGTTCCTGAGCTAGCGGTATAGCGTCAGTGTCACAATAAAATTCAAATATTTCTTCAGTGTCTGGTTCGAAAAACATAGGATTTTTATTAATGGTGTTACCTGAAATGTGATTGTTAATATTTTTGTTTGAATTTGTAACTGGTTGTACGGGTAAATAATCGTTAACTTCAAATAGAGGTATAGTTTCAAAATTGGTAATTAATTGATTATTTCCGAAATCTATCCTACATTTATAATGTTGTAGAAAGTCGTTACCTACAAAGCCATCAAAGTCTGTATCTAAATCGTAAACATAAACTTTGTGTGGATCGTTAAAATTGAATGGTATAAGAACAGATTCGGTGGTATTAATTTTTTGACTTGTTACTTGTATATTTAAATTTTCGGGGTGTCTTAGATTATAATTTTCTGTTGTTTTGGGTTTGAAAATGGAAATATCTGCACCTGTGTTGATTAAAATATTAAATTTGTTTGTTGGATCTTTCATGAAATACAGGTTTGCTGAACTTACTTGAAATGGAGGGTTAGATGGTGAATTTACATGAAACATTGCTCTTGAGGATTCGAATGTGGGTCGGAATTGTCCTTGAGGGTTATCGCTTGGACTTGGCGAGAAATTTGGTCTATTTCGTACGTTTGTTGTGTTGGAGTATTCGTGGAATACTCCGGGCCTATGCAAAAATCCGGAGGATTAGCAGTATAATCCTCGTGCTGTTGAGGTTGAGAATTAGCAGTATAATTCTCGTACTGTTGGGGTTGAGAATTAGCAGTATAATTCTCACATTGTAGGGTTCCAAAATCGTAATCATAATTGTTTTCATTAATTTCGAAATTATTTTGGTATTGGTAATTGGGAGAATAACTTGCGGAATAGTCTTCATATTGATTTGAGCTATCGTAAAATTCTTGGTTCAAATGATGCGTTTTTTGTTGATTGAACCTGTTGAAATTTGGGTTTGGCTGAATGGCAGAAGGTCTCTGCTGGTTGAAGTTAGGATTTGGCCTGATAGCTGAGGGCCTGTTCTGTTGAGAATAATTTTGTTGCTGGTTAGAGAAGTTTTGTGGTCTATGATTATATGTACTTTGGAAATGTGGCCTTGGAGGCTGTGCTTGATTAGAATAAGCATTTGGTGTGAAATTGGGAGATGGGGACTGATAATTTTGCCTTGTGCGGCATTCGTTAACATGGTGCCCATTTCTTCTGCAGAATGTGCAGAATTGATGAGAATTTGGGCGTCTTTGAACATTTTGGACAGGGTTTTTGATTGGGGCCTTAATGGAAAATTTTTGTGATTCGAAATATGACAACTGTAGTTCTCGTTTGATCCTGTTTATGGCATCTAGCATGTTGCTAGGATTACCAGCCCTAATGATTTGGCCTAATTTGGGTTCTAACCCGGTCAATAGAGTGGTCAATGTCATGTTTTCAATCAAATTTGATTGAGCCGTTTTTTCTTCAAGGGTTAGAGTTTGTTTTTGTATAGCGGCGTGCATTTTCGCGTTGTGTGTCTGCAACCTAGATACAAATACCAATGCAGTTTCGTTAGATGATTGGCGAATCCTCTGTAGATCCTGAATTAGTGCTGTCAGGTCACGAGAATCACCAAAATGAGCTTCAAGTAAGCTTTTGATTTCTGCCCATGTAGCAGGGTTTCGGGAATTTATTAATTCTGCGGCTTTTCCGCGTAATTTATTTTTTATGTGAAGCGTTAATAAGACGCGCTGATCATCAACAGCGATCCCCTGAGCGGTTATACAGGCTGAAATAAATGTTTGCAAGAATATGGGGTTGCCGTCAAATTCGGGCACTATGGAAAATATTTCGTTTAACCTATAAGGTTCAATATTTATAGTTTCGTTTGCAGTGATTGAGTTGTTTACATTGGAATTTGTAGCGGTAGCCATTTTATTTATAATATTTAGATAATTAAATAACTTAAAACGCCTCTTTCCAATTTAAGTTAGTACGCTACTGGTGTTTAATAAAAAATTTTTTATATTAAACGTGCAAGAATTTATTCTGTAATATTTAAAATTTATATTATAAAATAGCTAGATTAATTCGAAAAACGCGTTTGGTTTAAAAAGCGTTTTGAGTTTGGAAATAGTATATCTCTGATAATTTTATATTTTGCACACACGGTATTATAGAACACAAGCTTGTCTTACGGCCTTAACCTTAACCTTTTATGTGGTATGCAATATTATATTACGATAAAAATGCTAAGATAACAATGGTACGTGATTACAGTTAATTAGATAAATTCGCACTTAAAGAGTATATGATATTACCATAAAAATAATGTTACGATAGGAACAGTGTATGATTACGGTTATTTATATAGGTCACACAAATTATAATCAAGATATTTTGTTTCAAGTTTAAATAAAATTACTATTTTAGATATTAGAACTGTATGTAGCAATGCAATGTATTTTAATAAAATATAATGTAAAATTATGTCGTTGAAAATCAATAATTGCGAGACGATTCAAAAATGACGTACCCTAAATTTTTCATTCCTCGTGGTCCAGTTGAATGCGACTTCGTGAGCTTAGCTTCACCAAAGGTCTCTCTCTGCCAGGGGTGTCACTGGGTGTTCCTTCCACAGGGTTGCCTTTGATGCCGAAGACACCAACGATGGGACGGGATGAAATTCTTACTTGCTAATTGTTGAATCGTGTTGATTTGAAATGTTGCTTTGCTTGTATTTCTTGATAATTATTATTGTTTCGCTTCTGTGCGTTTGAGAATAATGTAGGTTCTTCTGAACAAAGGATTGGGATCCACCACTACAGCTAAGAAGTTCTCCTTGTTCCAGAAGCTCTTTTCGTCCGGTTAGGCACCTTTTTCAGATGGACTCCTTGTTCCCTCGGATATGTTTGCTACTGGTTAGGCTCCCGAACTGTGTGTTTTTCAGATCCGCCACGACTGCGCCAATGTTAGATAGTGGATTGTTTGAATAACTTTTTAAAAACTTTATTTATTACACTTGAGTCAACGTTGACTCATTTTAATAAGATACAATAATAATTTTGAAGTAGTTTAATCTGAAGTGAGTATAAGACTGATTACAAAAAGGTTGTTGGTAATATTTATAATGTTTTGAGAACAAAGGAAACAGTGTTGCTGATTCAGCACAATCAGGATTACTTAGAATTGAAATACAATGCTCATGCAGCGTGAGCGGTTATTGAGAAGAGCTGTTACGCAGTATATAATACGATATGTTTGAGAAGGTTAAGCCTGTCTCGATAATATTATATATCATAGTATATTTCTAATATAACATATATATATATATATATATATCTGTAAACAGGCTGAAGGACTTCGGTCGATGGCCATTTGAGTCTATACTCAATAAAGAACTTTTATTATTATTATTATTATTCTATGTGATCTATTTTGTTTTTTAGGCACTGAACATTAATATGTCCCACATTTAGTTTAAATTCAGATGAGATCGATTTGCCTGATGCATTTGAGTTCTTAGAGATGTCACCACTTCTTCCTGGGCAGTTTGCATTTAACTTCATTTGTTTTTGATTACAGGATGTCTCCGGGTATTTTTTGTTTGTATCTGGATCACTTAATTCGCCACGTCTAAAAAAGAGTTTGGTCTTACCCCAATTTTATCATTAATAATGCTTCTTGTATTGTGCTTTTCATAATATTTTTTAAAATCGAACCTTCTATAATAAACACCTTTCGGCCAAAATGAAGGTTCATAAAAACTGTCCTTATACTTGAAATCTGCTGCAACCAAGTAAGATTTCAACCTTCCTGGTTCAGTAAGGTCCTTAACAATAAATTCTTCTACCTCATCGCCTGTTTTTCTTTTCAAAAACTCTTTTATGTCTTCTTCTGTTACTTCCTGGAGCACCTTGTATAGATATAGCCATACCTTTGGCTTTGTACCTTTAAAATTCTCGGCACCATCCTCTGCTTGTCCTATATTTCGTTTCTTTGGCCATCTTTTCCTCCGTGCTAACTGCCAATTATCCTGTTTATTTAGATGTTTTTGTGTGAAATTTTCATCATGAGTCGTTTCCTTTGATTCTAAGTTAATTATATCATTCATTAGTTTTCTTTGATGGTCTTCCTAGTGTAGTTAACTTGTTTTAATTAGAAGTAATTTCCTTCATTTTTAAATTTGATTGTTTAATGACGTCCGTATATAATTGTTTGGGACTCCCTGTATTTGATTGTTCAGGCATTACCATACTCTTATCTCTGTGTGTTTGTTGTTTTATTGCTGATAAGGTTTTTGTGTTGCTGTTATTTATAGGAATGTCTTTTTTTGACTTATCTTTAGATACTTTGTTTATTTTTCAGGTCCAAACTATTTATTTTTTCAGCCAATGATTCTAAATTATTTTCGAATTTTATTTTCATTGTTTGAATATTATTAATCAGTTCTTCCTTTGAATTTAAAGTTTCTTGCTTTTCTTTGCCCACTAATTCTTTTAATTTCCTATTTTCAGTTTCCAAGTTTCCAATTTTTTCTTTTAATAACATGATATTTTCTCGTAAATCAATATTCATTTCCTTCAGTAGTTTATTTTCCCACGTAATTGATTTTTCGTCTGAGCTGAAGACTAGGGAGTCGTGATCTTCAGTTATTTCTATTATTTTTTCTTCTATATAGTCTTGTTTATCACAGCACTTTTTTGTTTTTTTATTAGAACAGCTATTATGAAATACTGCTAAACAGTTTATACACTTAACTTTTTTGTTTACTGCTGGTTTTTTACAGAAACTGCACAGCACATTTAATACACATAATTACACAGGTCATTTAGAATAAATTGGAACAGTCATGGCACACTTAAATGGAAAACTAAAAATTATTTTATAAAAAAAATTTATGTTTGAAATGTTACTTATTTGGCATCGTTCGATTCAGAAAATTATGCAGAATTCAAAAATGCAATAATATACAGGGTGTTACGTTTAAAAATCGAAAGTCAGTGTCAATTCTGGCAAAACCGGTAGTGAAAAAGAAAATCAATTGTATGTCAAAAAGTTCCGCTTATTATGTATGTAGTATATCCTAAATTTCAATCAATTATCTTCAAAACTAAAGGAAAAAAGGGGGTATACCATGGTCCTGTTACACCCGGTATGTTATATTTACCTCTAGGTAAATTTTTTATGAGACTTACACGTTAATAATTCTTTAAATAAGTAAAGTTATAGTCCAAGTCAGGACTTCCTTGCACTCAAAAAAACGTAACAAAAACTTTACGACATAATTATTATTGCTGCGGATATGGCGGCATGCCTGTCATCAAACCACTCGACGCACATTAAAAACATATAACGTAAGTGAGTCAATTTGCGAACAGCAGTACAGAGAGTACAGGGTATTTTAATGAGGTCGTAAAATTTTTGTAGCGTTCTTTATGTGCCGGGAACTGATTACTTCAACTGTAACTAATATATCGTAAACTTTAAGGTAATTCGACTTAATAAAAAGCTACCTGTAAAATATTCTTTTAGGTCGAATTAGCACAACAAGCCATATTTTCTTAGCATAATTAGAGTACGATTCCAAAATTCTAATTTTCAAAATGGACTTACCGAGAACAAATGGATGAAAACGCCAAAAAAAAAACATAAATGTTTTTTAAAGTCATACACAATAAATAACATAGTTTTAGCTCAGAATTATATTATAATTTTTTTACGCATAATAGAAATTTTCTTATTAAAGAGTATTTTGGAAGGGCATTGTTATTTTTCAAAGTAGAAGTGTTAACATGTACGACAAAATTTCCTTGGCATTAATTTCAACAAGCGCGAATCGTAGATATGTCACAATTACATTACATATATTTTTGTCACTGACATTTATTCATTTTGAATCTTTGCTGTGAATTAGGCATATGTTTTAGGTATGTAACCTAATTTCGACATCGTCTTATTCTCCACTTATGTCGAATCCATGTCGCGTCAATGTATATTTTACTTAAATATGGTTAAATCTAATTTTGTAACTAAATTTATTATACTTAATTTAGGTAGTCTCGATGTTAAATTAAACCAAAAAGTTTGCTGCGTAGGACGTAGTCATACAAACAAAGAATATATTTAGTTAAAACTCATATTCCAGAAGGATCTACTACTGCTACTCAAGCTTTAAGCAAAATAGTAGAAATTGGAAGAGTTCTCAACTTTCGCAAAATAGTAAAATATCGCCGAACAGAAAAATGCCCACACCTGCCATAAAGAAGATAATTAAAACTAAAGTGTACCTAACAAAGTGTTCCATATTATGCTGAACTAATGGCATGATTCAACGAATTCAACCAATTTGGATATTCCTACCTCAAATTAAACTCAGTAGGGTTAGACGAACCGTGATCTATCTACTAATCAATATGGACTATTTGGGACAGATTATTGTTGCTATTCACGCTATTTTTACATTTCTAAATTTTCAAAAGCTGAATGCTGTCGAAAATGTAGAAATAGCATGAATAATGACTAAAACCCTATCCCAAATAGTTCTCTTTATTGGTTACCAGGTTCATTAGTATTTTATTTCTACCAAAAAGTATATTAATTTGTCGCTAAAAAAAGTTTGTATTTTTGTTCAATAGAGCTACAGTTACACTCATATATTATACATCAACGTGACACAAATACATATTTTAATTTTAAATAATTGTAATTATTATAAATTTCAAGTCTTACCTTGGAAATAAGGAACAAATCGGCTGCAGCAGCACATCCAAATCCTACAGCAATAATAAGTGCCAAAACTCCACTGACAATTCCCCATGCAGTATTATCAAAGGTTTCTAAGGCTCTAATAATCCCACTAGAAAAATGGTAAAAATATAATTGGAATACAGGAATAGTAGACTCAATTTAGATTTTGAATGGAATTGTTTGGAGAGGTGTATTTTATTAGTGAAGGGTAGGTGGAAGATGTGAAAAAATATTTTGTCCAATCCAGACCCTACATAACGTCTTTTTTTTAACAATTTATTTTTTGAACCACGTTTTTTCTCACTTTTTATTGAATATCTCCGGTTGTGTTTATCATATCGAGAAAATAAAAATATGGGCTTCTTCAAGGCTCCCTGCGGCTATTTATTGTCCCTCTAATTAATAAGGACTTAGGGACCTGCATCAAAAAGAAAAAAGGACTAAATAAGAACCAAAGATGTATCATTTATATAATTTTCCATGTTTTTTTTTTTTTTAATGCAATACATACATTAATATTGTTACGTGCTTACATTTTCAGTAAACACTCTGTGGGTTTAAATAACTTGCAACAAGAATTTTCACTAACCACTGATTTTATTAATCACTAAAATTACACTAGCAAATACTTAAAAATCACACAACTAATAATAACTTAATCTAATATAATTTCACTACTTTTAAAACACTAAGCACTTTACTTTTCTTCTTAAACTTGTCAACTCTTGTCTAACCTAAAAACTCTCTTGTCTGTTTACTTCACTAAACTGCATACTTCACTCAACTGAACTGTTCCCCCATCTGCTGGATTCACCTCTTTATATACACACTTGGAATTTCTAGAACTCTATTCTAGAATTCTCCATAGTTTTCTACTATGTACTAGATGATTGTTCGTCAATTGGCTCATAGACGGCGCCACCATACAGGTTTCCTTTCATCTTGAACAGGAACTTAATCACATCTTTCCTCGATAGAGGGCAGCACATAACACTGCCCCCTCCTTAAGCCTGAACGTCCCGGTCAGGCAATTCAGATTCCCCAACATACTTCATACTTCGCCAACCTATCCAAGTGCACGATCTTCATCTTGGACTTCTTACTACGTTGAATTCGGTAAACAACGTCATTGATCCGAGTGATGACTGAATACGGTCTTTCCCAGGGTGGGTGAAGCTTCGGAGATCTTCCCTTCTTTCGCTGGGGGTTATATAGCCAAACCAGATCGCCCTCCTGGAATCCTGCTAACGTCCCCTTTCGGTCATAGCGAGCCTTCATTCTGTCACTAGCTATGCTAACTTGGTTTCGAACCAACTCGTGGACATTCCTCAGCTGTTGACTAACTTCATCTGCATAGTCATCCACGGACAGTGGCTTCTTATCTGGTGTACCAAACATCAAATCACATGGCAGTCTGATCTCGTGCCCAAATATTACACGAGCCGGTGTCTGTTTAGTAGTCTCATGAAAGGCAGCCCTGTATGCCATTAAGAAAAATGGTATATGTCGATCCCAATCTCGCTGGTTCTTGTGAACTACTTTAGAAAGATGTTCCTTCATGGTTTTATTATGTCGTTCCACCATTCCATCTGACTGGGGATGAAGAGGGGTTGTCCGAGTCTTGTGAATGCCCAGCAACTCACAAACTTTCTGAAATACCTCCGACTCAAAGTTTCTCCCTTGATCGGAATGTAGCTCCAGGGGTACACCAAATCGGCATACAAGGTTATCCACCAGAACTCGAGCAACAGTAACTGCTTCCTGATTCGGAATGGCATAGGCTTCCGGCCATTTACTAAAATAGTCCATAGCGACCAGGATGTATTTATTCCCATCATCTGTCACTGGGAATGGGCCCGCTACATCTATAGCAATCCTCTCAAAAGGAGCCCCGACGTTATATTGCTTCATTTGGCCCCTGCTCTTCGTCTGTGGCCCTTTGGTGGCTGCACAAGCCTTGCATTTGCGGCACCAAGCCTCCACATCTTGACGGCTATTGATCCAATAAAATCGTTCCCGTACTTTAGCCAGTGTCTTATTCATACCAAAATGTCCCCCAGACACTCCATCATGTATTTCCTGAAGTACTTTTGGGATCCGACAGCTGGGTATCACTAGACGCATGGTAATTTCCTTCCCATCTGGACTTTCCCATGCTCTCTTTAATAGTCCATCTACAACCTTAAGGGAGTCCCATTGTGCCCACAATGCCTTCAGCTCCACACTTTTGTCCGAAACATCCTTCCATTTCGGTTGCGTTCCTTTTTCTTTTGCCCTTAATATAGGACCAATTACGCTGTCATCCATTTGTTCTCGTCTTAGAACTTCCTTTGTCCAATCATCTGGAACATCTACCTGAACTGTGTTTACTATTACCGTGCCCTGTGCTTTTTCAACCCGATAGCAGTGCTTGCAGTCATCTTTGCACGGTCTTCTTGACAGAGCATCTGCATTTTTATGAGACTTTCCAGGTCGGTGTTTGATTGTGAGGTCATATTGCTGCAGTCTTTCTATCCAGCGAGCCAGTTGACCTTCTGGAGTTTTCAGCTGCAGTAGCCATTTTAATGCAGCATGGTCGGTCCTGATTTTGAAATGTTGGCCATAGAGATACTTGTGAAAATGGTCAACGGACTTAACAATGGCCAATAGTTCCTTCCTTGTTACACAATAATTCCTCTCTGGTTTGGACAGTACCTTACTGAAATACTCGATTACTTTTTCCTCTCCATTTTGGACTTGAGATAGTACACATCCAATTGCGGAGTTGCTAGCATCCGTGTCAAGAATATAGAGGCCCTTTTGTTGGGGATATGCTAGCACAGGACTACTGCATAACGCTGCTTTCAGCTTCTTCCATGATGTTTCACACTCCGGTGTCCACTGATATTTAACTTTCTCCTCCGTTAGCTGGTGTAGTGGCTTTGCTATATCCGCAAATCCTTCCACAAAACGTCTATTGTAAGTGCAGAGGCCAAGAAAGCTTCGTAATTCGTGTACATTTGAAGGTCTTGGCCAATCACGCACAGCAGAGATCTTGTCCGGGTCTGTCTGTATTCCCTCCGAAGATGTCCAAGGAATTTCACTTCTTTTTGGAAAAGTAGACACTTCTTTGGATTCAACTTTAGATGTGCATTTCTGATTCTCCCAAATACTTCTTGAAGATTTTCCAAATGTTCCCTGAAGTTTCGTCCCATAACCATTACGTCATCAAGATAAACTAAGCACGTCTTCCAAGTTAGTCCTCGGAGTACAAATTCCATCAATCTTTCAAAAGTAGCTGGCGCATTGCAAAGTCCAAAAGGCATCACGGTGAATTGATATAAACCACTACCTGTTGAGAAGGCAGTTTTTTCCTTGTCGTCAGGGTGAAGTCCCACCTGCCAATACCCACTTCGAAGGTCTAGAGTTGAAAACCATCGTGACCCTGCCAGCGTACTTAATGTATCGTCAATTCGTGGTAGTGGATAGCTGTCTTTCTTCGTAACATCATTCAGCTTCCGGTAGTCGACACAAAATCTCAAAGTTCCGTCCTTCTTGGCAACTAAAACTACCGGTGATGACCAGGGACTGGTTGATTCCTCAATTACTCCATCTTGTAGCATCTTTTGAACCATCGCAGCAGCTTCTTCCTGTTTAGCTAGTGGCAACCTCCTAGTTTGTTGGCGGATTGCGGCTGAATCACCAGTGTCTATCCGATGCTGTACTATATCAGTTTTCGTGAGGATGTCTGTGTTTTTGGCAAATACCGCACTTTCTTTCTCCAAAAACTTGATTGCCTCTCTACGTTCATCCTCAGATAGGTGTTCAAACTGGAAACTCAACAAAGTCACAACTTCCCTGTCTACGCTGGTTGACGAACATTTCTCCCCTTGTTCCTCGCACCTTGCTATCCACTGGACTGGTTCGTAGGATCCTATTGCCTCGCCTTCCTTGAAAGTCACTCACCATCAATTCAAGATGGCGGAAAATAAGGTGGGAGTGAAAGAGCGCTGCAATTATTGTAATAAAAAAACATTAAAAAAAGCTGTTAAATGTCAAAAGTGTGAAAAAGTCTACCATAACAGTTGTGCAACAAGAGTATCGTGTTGTGATTCAAAAATAAATGAAGTCATGGTTGAGGATGAGGAAATGGATTTGTTATCGTTAACAATTTCTAATGAAGAGCTATTGATAGAAAACCAAGAGCTAAAACAAATAAACAAAGCCCTACAGGAACAAATTAAGCAATTAAAATCAGTCAATAATAAATTCCAAACAGAAAATCAAATGTATAAAATAGAGTTACAGAAAATAGAACAAGACAACAAAAAAGTAAATTTACAAAATTTTATCTCTGTTGAAATTGATAAAAAGTTTTCATTGTATTTAGAAGATTTAAATGAACTTAAACAAAAATTAAACAAATTAGAATCATATGAGGCCAATCACAGTTTACATCAGAAAAACAATTCCAAAAAAATCTCAACAGATAATGAGAGTGTCCCAGTAAAAAAGCTTCCAAACAAACAAACAACAAGAAATGCTAAACCTGAGGTTTCAAATAAATCAACTAAACAAACGAACACACAAGAAATACAAAATAAACAAATTCAAATTATGAATAAAATAATAAACCTAGATTTAGGCAGCTCAAGTAATTTAGAAGTACATCGAAAAATAGTGTTGACAACTGAGCAGACCGAGCTAATAAATGTACAAGATAACAAAACTATGCAGGAAAACAATATTCTAAACTCTCCAAATAAATCTGAAGACTCAGAAGATAGGTTTATATTTCCCAAAAAGAGAAGATTCAGACAAAAAACAATTATAGGTGAAAATGAAAACTTAACTAAACTAAAAGCAGTAGACCCACCTAGTTGGGTATTTATATCACAACTGGAACCTGAAACCACAATAGAAGATGTATCCAGCTATCTTAAGGAATATGACATTAAGGTCTTACACTGTCTTAAACTTAAAACTTATTCAACCGAAATTGCTGCTTTCAAAGTCGGCGTTAAAAAATCAGATGAAAGTAAAATTTTTTGCGGTCAAATGTGGCCCAAAAAAACTATAGTCCGTCCATACGATCCAAGGGGATTGAAAAATTTTCAGAAGACTCCCGTCGAGTCCTTGAGCCGGTAACCAACGTAGAAGAAAATGAAATTTCGAAAAATGCACCCAATGTAAAAAGCTGTAATACACAAACCTTGTCTATTTTTCACTTAAACACTCAATCGATAAGAAATAAAATAGGAGAAATTGAAACCTATCTAGATGGCACAAAAGCTGACTATGATTTATTATGTTTTAGTGAACATTTTTTATACATGAATGAGGTAAATTTATTTTACTTAAAAAATTATAAAATAGCATCATACTTTTGTCGACAAAACTCTATACATGGTGGAACAATAATTCTCAGTAAGCCTGACACTATATGTAAAAACAGATGTGATATAGTAGGTCAGTCTGTTGAAGGACACTGTGAAATTTCGGCAGTTGAAATAATCTCCCTTAATTTTGTTGTTATAACTATATATAGGCCACCAAATGGTAACTTTCAAATATTTTTAGATAAACTAGCAAATATATTAAATAGCTTTGATATACATAAATACATTCTATTAAATGGTGACTTTAACATTCATTTCAACTCAAAAAATTATAAGAAGTCTAGATTTCTAGACTTAGTTAATGGTTTTGGTTTGAGTCAGCAAATATTTGAAAAAACTTCGACAGTAAATTGCTTGGATAATATATTCGTAAATTTTTCCGATCAATTAGATTTTATTACAAGTGTTCTGAATCCTTACATATCAGATCACTTAGCTATCGATATAAAAATTACATTAAGAAAATATGTATCTACATTTCAAAGGCATATACAGCGGCCATTAACAAAAAAAGGTATATCTAAAATATATCACCTCTTAGAAAACCATGATTGGTCCTTCATTGATTGTCAATATTATAATTCTGACACCAAATTTGATATGTTCTTAGAAATTCTGTTAAATGTAATGGATAAGGCTATTCCAAAAATAAACAAAATTTGTGCAAAACAGGACAAAAACATTTATTGGTTCAATGAAGACTTGCGGCAAATGCGCGAAAATCTAAGACTTTTAAATGAACTTCAAGAAAATTTCCCAAATGCTCAACTAAAAAAAGATATCAATGAATTAAGACATACCTACAGGAGAGAAATAAACAATTCCAAAAAAGCCGCTTATACAAACTACATTCAAAACTCTGATAATATGATAAAAACTGCTTGGGAAGTGGTAAACTCATTTAGGGGTAATATTCAATCTAGAGGCATAGAAACCAACCTAAATGCAAATGACTTAAATACTCATTTTGTAAATGTAGCCGAGACTATCACATCTTCACTACCCACAAGTTATCAAAATCCTGAATATTATTTACACAAACTAACTATAAATCAA
This sequence comes from Leptura quadrifasciata, assembly GCA_963675555.1. Taxonomy (NCBI): domain Eukaryota; kingdom Metazoa; phylum Arthropoda; class Insecta; order Coleoptera; family Cerambycidae; genus Leptura; species Leptura quadrifasciata. The sequence goes on from OY776682.1 coordinate 33,590,347, forward strand.
AATAATCTACAGTTTGAGTTCAGAGAAGTTACATTTATTGAAGTGAGGGATGCAATAAATAACTTGAAAAACAAAAACTCTAAAGACATATACGGGATGAATATTATTTTAATTAAATCAATCAAGGATTTAATAATTATACCACTAACAAAACTAATAAATTGCAGCATACGTGAAGGTATCTATCCTAGCTGTTTTAAACTCCAAAAAGTAGTACCAATTTTTAAAACAGGGGACAACAACAATGCCAACAACTATCGACCCATCACGCAGATACCTGTCGTCTCAAAAATTTATGAGTATCTCTTAAAATCTCAATTGTATGAATACTTTGAAAAGAATAAGTTATTTAGTGAAAGTCAATTTGGTTTCAGGAAAAACAAATCTACCACTTCAGCCATTTTAGAATTGCTGGAATACATAATGGAGGGCTTTGAGAGGGGCCACTACGTGCTAAGCACTTTCTGTGATCTCTCGAAGGCCTTCGATTGTGTACAGCCAGATATTCTTGTAGTCAAATTAAAATATTATGGATTAAACCTGAACAGTTTAAATCTCCTAAGCAGTTATCTCACAGAACGCAAACAGGCCGTTTTTTACAATAACTCTGAGTCAAATAGAGCACATATTAAATTTGGTGTTCCACAGGGATCCTTGTTAGGACCCCTGTTATTCTTAATATATATCAATGACCTAAGTTCAGTTATTACAGACATAAAAACAATAATGTATGCAGACGACACAAACTATTCAGACACCTACATAGATATTGATGTGGCAACCATAAATAACCAGATTGAGGAGAATTTTCAAAAATATAATGAATGGTTTGTTTGCAATAAGCTATCATTAAATAACACTAAAACTGTAAACATTACTTTTAGTATGAGACAACCACAAAATTTAATTAATCCGGAAGAAGTCAAATTCCTGGGCATATATTTAGATCCAAAATTGAAATTTGAAAATCATATTGACCATTTGGCTACCAAATTATCAAAAAATGTATTTCTATTAAGAAATTTAAGTAAAATATTACCCAAAAATGTCTGTTTGCAGGCCTACCACAGTCTGTTTCAGTTTGTCAGCTGTTATGCTATCATGGCATGGGAACACTCTTGCCATGCAAACAGAATTTTTGCTTTGCAAAGAAGAGCCGTGAGAATAATTGCTGGCCTAGGATACAGGGAAGATGTAAAAAACACATTTATAGAACTAAATATTTTAACAATTCCATGTAGATACATTTTTGAATGCTTGATATATAGTCGTAAAAATTTAGACAAATATTCTTCAAACGGCATTTTTCATGACTATAATACACGAATAAAAAATGACATTCGAATAGATTATTTGCGATTAGAAAAATCCAGAATTTCATCTAATTACTACTGTCCCTTGTTCCTCAACAAAATTCCACCATGCATAAAGTTGTTATCATTCAATAAATATAAAAGTATTATAAAACAAACACTAATAGCAAAAGCTTTTTATAGTGTCAATGATTTTTTACAAGATGACAATATACATTTCAGCACTGTGTAAACCTTTCCTTCTGTGTAACAAAATGTATGTCTAAATCTCTATCCATTTGTTTTTTACAGCTTTGTTTTTTACAAACTTTTATTCATTATTGTATTAAATGTGACTATTAATAAGGTCTTTTAAATTTTTAACTATATGTACATATATACTTTTATACAATTATCACATATCTAAATGTAACTTTGATTTTGTTTGATGTTCATGCCAAATTGACTTGTGTAATGATCCTGTATGGTATCAAATGCATCAATAAACACTACTCTACTCTACTCTGAGTGGGAATTTAAATTAGTCACTCTAATTGGAATTTTGTCTTTTGTCTGGGTTAGAGTTCTTGCTAAGATTACGTTTTCTGTCTTAATTGAATCATCTTTTTCAACAAGGCCAACACGGTATCCACCAGAGTTTCCTTCCAGAATGGCCTCGATTATTTGTTCAGAACAAGCAGGAATCTTGATTGTCTGAGCCGTCAGTAGCCTCACTTTTTGAAATCGGTCATTTGCTGTTGACAAAATAAATTCTTTATTTCCAATCTTTAAGACTCGTTCTACCACGTCAAGTACAAATTGATCTTGTACTCCCATAACATCCAGCCCCAAAATGAAATCATCAGTGATGTCAGCCACAATAACCCTATGACTAAAGCACAGGCGTCCAAACTGCAGATCTAGGTCAACTTCTCCATGAACCCTTACCCTGTCTCCTGTGGCTGTTCGAATGACCAATCCATTTTGGCTTTTATCAACTTTTATTCCTGATAAAAATCCGGGTCGCACTATTGATGACGTGGCACCTGTGTCGATAGTGAAGATACATCTCCGTTTGTTTACATAACCATCCAACAGCAGACTACTCGGGACTCTTCTAATTTGGGAAACCCGTATCTCTCTGGGGGCACCGTGTTCACCAGCCAGCACAGCCCCCAAGGTGCTGGCTATCTTTAGTTTTCCTGCGGCCCTGCAGTCGTTGCGGCATTTACTCTCTCAGGGCTCCGCTGCCGACAGTTTCGCTTAATATGCCCTGGTTTGCCGCACTTATAACAACGAATCACCTTCCTTGGCTGTTCGTCGTTCTGCTCTCTTTTCTGCTTCCTTGGAGCATCTGGTTTGGTCATCAACTGGCTTATCATTTTGTGTATGTCAGCCATCAAAGATTCCATATTTGATTTTTCTAAATGGTCCTCTTCTACCTTCATGGCTCGTACTTTCGGACGTGGAGTCTCTTTATAAGCGGCTTCAACTTCGAGGGCATGGATCAAGGCTTCGCTACCAGTCTTATCTCGAGATAATCTAAGGACTCGCCTGATCTCCTCATCTCTTATGCCATCGATGAAAGTACCAACTGTTAATTGTTCCTGGAATTCTTTGGGTGCATCCGGGTAAGCCAGGTATGTCAGTCGCTCAACAGCTGCTTCAAAATCTTGTAAACTTTCCCCAGCCTTTTGTGTGCGTGATTTGAGCTGAGTCCTGTATACTTGGGCGAGGTGTTGGTCGCCATATCTTAGATCTAGTGCAGCTTCCAAAACTTTAAAATCCCGTTGTTGCGTCACTGGGATACTCTGAAGCAACTCTGAGGCTTGACCTCTTAATGCTAGCACCAATGCCATAGCTTTGTCTTCGTTATTCCAATTGTTTGCGTATGCCGCTGCCTCAAATTGTCTTTTATAGGTTGACCAAGAAGTTTGACCATCAAAGGAAGGCGGTTGTAATCGAGGACCTGATGATGATAATACCAGCTGGCCTCCTTGTTCTCTTAACAGTCGCCTAAGTCGCTCTACCTCTCCTTCAACTGCACGAAATTTTCCTTCTATATCGGTAACTTTCTCTTCGACGCCAGTAACTTTCCCCTCGACACCAGTAACTTTTTCTTCAACGCCACTAACTTTTCCTTTGACTTCAGTTACTTCCTCTTGTTGTCGAGGCCAAAAAAGGCCTTTTAAAACAGTTAAATTCAATCAAAAAGTCACAATTTGTAGCTTAGCATCATTATCCATTCATATCTCAGCTCTAATTAAATACAACGCAATAAACGCGCTTAGGGTATATCGACGTTTAGATTCCCGTCCGCCTCGGCATGACTGGGCGGATCCGACACGACGCAGCAGGCGGCCCCCGCCGCTCATTCGGCACACAGCGTTCCAAACGCCAGCCGACCTAACGTTCAGAGCTCCGTCCGCCCCGAAAATTACAGTATCGCGGCGGGGTTTCGACAGCGGCAGTTCACTCCGAGCCTTAGCACGCGCTACAACTACCAGTTCACTCCGAGCCTTCATCGAGTCAACATCAACCAGCGAGTCCAGCAGTTCAGTCCACTACATCTACAAGCTTCCAGAACTTCAGCATACCTGACGAACCAAAAGGAGGAGAAAGGCCAGCCTACAACAACAGCAACCTACAATCGTGCCGCGACTTTTAACTCGCTTCGAAATAACCAGTGTTAGCTCAGTATTGTTAGGGATTAAATTCATTAAAACAAGTGCATCGACCAGCGCAAGAGTTCTGCTTAGAGTTACATATTTTGGTATCTCTGACTTTTATTTCTTATCGACGACTCTTACCAGGCAACAGCGCCTGTCTACATACTCAAAAGTTGGGGTACCTGGCACCAAAAGCGGTGCTTGTGTATGTCAGCCGGCGAGACAATAAAGGGGGTAGTAGCTGTACCCACCGATACTTTAAAAAATTGTTAACCAGTCTACAAATTCCAAAAATCGGCCCTGAGAGCTCGTTCAACCACCAGAGCTACGAGAACACCACCATCGAGGCTGCTGGCGCCCATCAACTTCAAAAATTTGCAGTCTCCGAATGAAAACATTTTTATTTTTCACAAACTCACCCCAATTTTCGTAGACACTCTTCAACCTTATTTACTTTTCCTTTGACATCGCTTACTCCTTCTTCAAGTGTAGTCACTTTTCCTTCGACGCCAGTCACTTTTTGTTCAACTTTATCTACTTTTTCCTTGACTTCATTGGTGGCTGACAGGATAGCATCTTGTTGCACCTGTATAATTTTTCTCAATTCTTCTTGCCGTCTTCTTTCTTTTTCTTCTTCACGTTTCTCTTGTTCTTCTTTTTCTTCCAGACGTCGTCTTTCTTGTTCTTCTTTTTCCTCCTGACGGCGTCTTTCTTGTTCTTCTTTTTCTTCTAGTTTTTCTTTCTGACGTCGTCTTTCTTGTTCTTCTTGACGTCTTTCTTGTTCTTCTTTCTCTTCTTGGCGTCGTTTCTCTTGCTCTTCCTTTTGTTCTTGACGTCGTTTCTCTTGTTCCTCTTTTTCCTCTAGCATCATTTTTCTAAATGCGGCGAACATGTCTTGCATTTGTTTTTCAGCAGCCATGCTTCTTGTTTCCATTCAAAAACTAACAAACAACACTAACAAGCCTTATTTAAAGTCTATGCCAGGTACAAGTCAAATATTTTCTCACACTAACACAAATTAGTCTTGTCTAATGTTTATTACTTCCCAGTTCAACTCACTTCACTATCTCCAGTGGTTTCCAAATAGAACACTATGGAACTTCGTCAAATTCTTCAGAAATTCTGTCGCAATCCCACTTCTGACACCAATTGTTACGTGCTTACATTTTCAGTAAACACTCTGTGGGTTTAAATAACTTGCAACAAGAATTTTCACTAACCACTGATTTTATTAATCACTAAAATTACACTAGCAAATACTTAAAAATCACACTAATAATAACTTAATCTAATATAATTTCATTACTTTTAAAACACTAAGCACTTTACTTTTCTTCTTAAACTTGTCAACTCTTGTCTAACCTAAAAACTCTCTTGTCTGTTTACTTCACTAAACTGCATACTTCACTCAACTGAACTGTTCCCCCATCTGCTGGATTCACCTCTTTATATACACACTTGGAATTTCTAGAACTCTATTCTAGAATTCTCCATAGTTTTCTACTATGTACTAGATGATTGTTCGTCAATTGGCTCATAGACGGCGCCACCATACAGGTTTCCTTTCATCTTGAACAGGAACTTAATCACATCTTTCCTCATTAGAGGGCAGCACATAACAATATGTTTTAACATAATGTAATAAACAAAAAAAAAAAAGTTCTATTTGTTTTTAACAAAATAAAATTAGCCTTATGACTAATACGACTTTGATTCGTACATTAATGCTTTAACGTATTAAACAAAAAAATTAATTTCATTTGTTATTAACATAAAATAATATTTGCTCTACAACTAATACGATTTTGACTAGTTTCTCGATTAGAAACGAAATATTTAAAAAAGTGTACATCAGACATTTACTAAGATGTCTTAGATTTCTTGTTTAGAAGCCTAGAAATCATTACTGACTTCCTATTTTCCACTGACGCCTGCAGCTTGCCTAATTGCGTTCTCTTCTTATTGGCTTCTCTTCTAACTGATTCGGCTTCTTCAAACATAGCTTGAGCACTCCTTGTAATCCTTCGATGTCGTCGCCTTCTTCAAAGGGTTGGTAGCCTCCCTAGTCATCGTGCTAGCGCGTCAAAACCGCTCCCTAAACGTGGACAGGTGGAAACACCTGAAAACAACGGGAAAACCTGGAGGATGGCATCTTATCTTCTTGGTCAGCCACGAAACCGTACGACGGCTGGAGGAGGCCGAGTGGGTGCTCTACTTCGAGCTGGTTACCCTTATAGTACGTAGGGTACCGGTTTGGAGCGCAGTGACTCGCCGGACTCCTGCCGCAGATGAGGGGCCGAGGCCGGCCGAGGAGGAAAAAGGAAAATAGGCCTAATCACCCGTACGCAGACGCCCCACGGAGCTATTATTACGGGTAAGCCAAATCAACCCCCAGCACAGTCGGGATGCTACTGGAGAGCTAGTCAGCATTCTGACAGGTAAGACCGGGGGTATAATACTAATTCAGGAACCATATGTTTTCAGGAATCGAGTAAGGGGCCTAGGAAGTTCTGGCTACCAAATGGTAGTTGGAAAAGAGGGAGACGAGGAGCCACCAAGGACATGCATCCTGGCATCCAAGGACCTTCAAGTTGTGCCACTGCCTCAACTGGGAACCAGGGATGCCACAGCAGCTCTCCTCGAATACAAGGTAAGTAATATTAGTCATAAGGTAGTCATAAGCAGCATATATCTTCCATACGATAATGCGCGACTGCCACCTACTGAGGAATTAGAAAATGTAATTTTCTACGCAAGAAATTTAGGTCTTCCGCTAATAATCAGTTGCGACGCCAATGCCCACCACATAGTGTGGGGCAGCTCAAATGTTAACGTTCGGGCCGAGACTCTGTTAGAGTACTTGGCGTCCACAGACCTACAGGTGGTTAACAGGGGGGGGGGAGCGAGCCGACGTTTGTCAATCGCATCCGTCGGGAGGTTATTGACATAACGTTGGCCTCCCAATCTCTGATTGAGGACGTTAAGAACTGGAGGGTTACCAATGACATCTCAATGTCTGATCATAGAATGATCAGATTTGAGATGGAATATGATAGGAAAGAGGCCACCCCTCGACGAAACCCGAGGACGACAGATTGGGGAAAATACATCTCTGCTTTAGAGAGCTCGGAACTCGATTATGAGGGCCACATAACTTCCCCAGAGCAATTGGACAATGAGATATATAATCTCGAGAATCGTATAATTAAGGCATATGAGGAATCCTGCCCCCTCAAGGTGGCGGGGGTGCGGAGTGCTCGCTGGTGGAATAGGTCACTTGAAGACCTGAGACGGGCGGCCCGACGCACTGACAATCGAGCTGTCAAAGAGAGGGAGGGGACCACATGGGACGATTTTAAAGAGGCTAGAAGGAAATTCAAAAAGGAATTAAGACTCCAAGAGGGCAAGCTGGCGGACATACTGTGGGGAGGTAGACTCTCTACCGGAGTCCGCCAGATTGATGAAAATACTCAGCTGTGGAAAAAAGGAGACCATAGGGTCATTAAAAAAGCAGGACGGGACATGGACCACCTCCAGTGAGGAGTCACTAAGACTACTCTTGGACGTTCATTTCCCCGGAGATGGCGCCGCCGCGGTCATAGCCCTAGAGGAGCAGGTCCCACAAGCGGATTGGCAACTCGCAGAGGGAATGATAACGGACGGCGCGGTTTCCTGGGCGGTGAACGAGTTCGATCCCTATAAGGCAGCAGGACCAGACGGAATCTTCCCAGCTTTGCTCCAGAAAGGCCTGGGAATACTCCTACCCCATATGAGGAGAGTATTTAGGGCCAGCCTGGCACTGGGATACGTTCCACTGGCCTGGAGACACGCCAAAGTGACCTTCATCCCTAAGGTGGGAAAGAAGGACTACACGGCCGTAAAATCTTTTAGGGCAATCAGTCTCACATCCTTCCTCTTGAAAACATTGGAAAGGATAGTGGACAGATACCTGATGGAAGGGGTGTTAACCAGATACCCAATACATCAGAATCAGCACGCATATAGGCAAGGGAGGTCCACAGAGACAGCCCTGCATGCCGTTGTGCATAAGGTAGAAAGGGCCCTCCACTACAAGGAAGTAGCCCTAGTAGTATTTTTTGATATAGAAGGAGCCTTTGATAAGGCAAGTACGAGGACTATCTGTAGGGCCCTACAGGCCAGGGGTACAACCCCTATACTGGTCAGATGGGTACAGTCTGCGCTGGAAGAAAGAAGAGTCAGCGCAGCCCTAGGGGACTGCCTGGTTGACATCGGGGTGAAGGGAGGCTGCCCTCAAGGCAGCTGCCTTTTGCCTCATCTATGGTGCCTAATAATGGATGGTCTCCTGGAGCGGCTGACATCAGAAGGCTTCTATGCGCAGGCATATGCAGACGACGGGCTAGTTCTTGTAACTGGCCGGTTCCTAAGCGTTGTCTGCGACAGAATGCAGGTAGCCTGCAGAATTATTGAAAGATGGTGTGGTGAGACGAACCTTTCAGTCAACCCATCCAAGACTGAACTGATCCTCTTCACCAAAAGGAGGAAAATAGAGAATTTCAGGGCACCAATAATGTACGAAAGACCCCTAGCACTATCGCAAGAGGTCAAGTACTTAGGGGTGATCCTGGATAAAAAACTGTCATGGGGAGCACAGGTCGACAGAATCGTAGAGAAGTCGACGGTAACCTTCTGGCAGTTGCGCCAGGTGGTGGGCAGGAACTGGGGATTTAGTCCACGGATCCTGCACTGGGTCTACACGGCGGTAATCAGACCTAGACTCCAATATGGGTCGGTGGTCTGGTGGCCGAGTGTGAACCGCATCACCACGTCTCGAAGACTGGCAAAAGTTCAAAGACTTGCCTGTCTTGGGATTACAGGCGCAATGAGGACGACACCTACAGCTGCCTTGGAAGTAATGCTAGGGCTGCCAACGCTTCCAGCCTGGATTAAGAAGGAAGCCATGGCGGCCCATCTAAGAATGGAGACTCAGGCAGCTGGCGGTGTAGTGGAAGGACAGAGGGTCATGCAGCCTTCGCCAGATTGGCGGAGGCGGAGATTCCGATCTCCGCCCTTAAGGTGAGGGAAGCAACCGACCGCTTGAGATTAGAAAGAAAGTACACTCTAGCCCTACCTAGTAGAGAAGAGTGGGCAGAAGGAAAGATTAATTTCCCCCCGAACTCCCTGGTGTGCTACACAGATGGTTCCTTTCTAGTAGATGGACAGAGGCAGTCATCGGGGGCAGGAATATTCCTGGAAGGCAGGGAAGTACAGGAGAGCTTTGCTCTAGGATCGTACACTACTGTCTTTCAGGCAGAGGTATATGCCATCCTAAAAGTGGCATATAAGGAAGAAACAAGGAACGGTACGGAACAAAATATTTGTATCTGTTCAGACAGCCAGGCAGCACTTCGGGCGGTCTGCTCTCCTAGGACGAGGTCCCCCCTCGTCCAGGAGTGCAGAGATGCTCTAGAGGAACTTGCCAGGCACAAGGAAGTGAGCCTGATATGGGTTCCGGGACATACCGGGGTCCCAGGAAACGAGAGAGCCGATGAATTGGCTAGGCTCGGGGCCAGGAAGCCCTGTCTAGGCCCGGAGCCCATGTTGGGAATTACAAGGAAACATGTCGCTACGGCCCTTAATGAGTGGGCACAAGCAACATTGAGGGAACATTGGAGGCTGAGCAGCGGCTGCAGACAGGCTCGAGACTTCGTAACGAGCCCGAACAAGTCAAGGGCGGCCTGGTTGCTAGGTAGAAGCCGGAGGACCCTGAACCAACTGGTCGGAGTCCTAACTGGTCACTGCAGGCTCAGAAGACACCTATCACTGATAGGGGTTGAGGTAGATCCCACCTGCCCAAGATGCGGAAGTGATGAAGAAACCTCGTTTCACTTCTTGGGACAATGTGAAGCGTTCGGGTGCCTGAGGTATGAACTCTTCGGCCCCACAACGCTCCCAAAAGAGGAAATGGACTCTCTCAAATAGAAACATGTTTCAAGAGGGAGTAGGAGGCCGAGTAGAAGTGAATGGTTGAGGGGACGTCAGGGGGTAGGTAAAAAGGGCCCATTTGTGGCCTACTTGCCAGGCACTAGGCCTCCCCCAACAATTACTACTACTACTAGTCATCGTGTCTCCCTCTTCTTTTCTGAGCGCCTGCAATGTCACCTCATCCTCGGATAGGAATTTTCTATTTCCTCAGCTTGACACTTTCCCTCTTCCACTTTTTTCTTGCGGGCATCATCTTCCTTCCTTTTTCTTCGGCCTCGACATTCGAAAATAGTCCCAATCAATGTATTAATACAATAACGACCAGAGAGGTGGAATTTCACCACTCTGCCATAATATTAATAACTTCCAAATTGAATTGTAATTGAAGTTGTAGTGAATTTTTCAACATGTTAAGTAATAATGTAATTCTAGATTCAATACAATCTGTATTTAAAGTAAAAGACTGAATATATAATATTGCATTTTTGTGCATTTTAAATGCCCAAGTAATATTTTGATTCACAGAAATAAGTACGTTACAGATTTAATTAGTGAGGATATTTGGTATTTATGATGAAAAATACTGAAGATACATGGCAGGAAAGTGCTATCGGATCGGCACATGTGAGGAGACCAACTCAGCAATTTCTTTTACATGCATCACTATGCATGCAGTTTCTCACTAAAAACTGTGTATATGTATGGTGCATCATCGTATTGTACGCTAGTAAATTCTAAATTTCATATTTCTCTCTCCTCTTTATAGTACAGGGAAAATCAGTGAAATCAAACACGACAAAATTACAAATCTAGTTCGGCAATTGTTTATATGCGCACACTGTTCACAAACATCTTCTATACATCACAAAATCAGAGACAAAACATGTAACACCAGTCGATAAATGTACTTACCTATTCACACTCACATACCAAAAAAAACAAAAACTGTAACTAAGGATGACCACAAATGTTACTGTCGTCGCAGCTGGTAGCGCTAGCAAGCGCAGAGTTCAGCTAGGAACATTTAGGAACAATGTGCCGTTTTAAAAGTCTCATTGCGGTTTACTAACAAACGATCCATGCTCAAACGTAATTATCAATGCAGTCCATTGGAAAAAGGAACTTTAGGTACTATACTGTGAGATTACGGACTTTTCAGAGACTTTCTCGAAAATAAGAATTAAGTCGGGGACTAAGTCGAGGACTAAGGGACCAACTGGGAGACCTGGGGCGTTTTGGCAATTAAATTTTTCATAAAACTGGGATAGCAAAAATTGTTTCTGATAATTTGTTGCAAAAATTAAAAAAAATTGCTAATTTTTAAGATTGTCATATCTAAAATTATTCCAAGAATATTCATTATATTTACTAAAAATATGGCTCTTATTAAACCAAAATATCATGTCATATTTGAATTCATAATATTTGCAAAACCCTTATAACAATAAATTATAAATTTGAAAATTCAACTGTTAATCCTGTAGTTGGGTTTGACAGTATAGGGAGATTTTTTCCACTTAAATACTGGATTTTGACGTATATTCTTTGGTAATAACAAAAATATGTTTTTTTTTAACCAAAAACACTACTTTCCATTTAAAATGTTTTTGTTATAAACAAATTGACATTAATCTTTGGCTTTTCAATTAAAATGAAAAGCAGAAACATGGATGACTTAATAAGAGTCTGAGAAATCTACAATTTAAAAAAATTGACTGCAAAATGTTAATTCGGAATGGAAATATGGAATTTTTTATATTTTAATCATTCATAAATATACAAATTGATATTTTAATTTAAAATTGCTTCACTACCTTATTTTATAGATCAGGTGTTAATATAAAAATCATAAAAAATAAAATGTTAACTCTCTCAATCCGTATTTACATGGGATCAAGTATAAAACTTTTATTACTTTTCTTCCTCATCTGATAATGTAGCAGAACAAATTATAAATTTGCAAATTCAACTCATTTTCACATTTATAATTTGTTATAAATTTTTTAAGCAAATACTGACTTCAAATTTGGCACCCTATATTAGCTTACAATAATTTAAGATAGATAGATAATTTATTGGTTCACGTGAAAATAACATTAACCCAGTGGGTGTTAAACAAGTCAAAAAATAGTAAAAAGAAACACTAGTATGAAAAAAAATAATACAATAAAGTCACAGAATGAGAAATAATTTAAAGTAAGACTACATTTAACAACAGATTAAGAGACAAGAAATATTGTATACTGAAACTTTTACTATAGTCTAGTATACTTTAACTTGGCGTGTGTATGTATGAGTTAATATTTCCGTATGATTTCATTTTCTTTTGTACACAAAGATCCAGAAATATTGTCCACGTAGACAATGTTTCTGGACTATTGCTTTAACTTTGTGTACAATATGGGAGAAAATTAAATTGTACGGAAATATTAACTCATACATACACACGCCAAGATAAAGTATACTAGACTATAATATATAACAGATATAAATCGAAATTGCTTTAATTTAATCTAATACATATAAGCTAAAAAAATAAGTAAATATATACACATATACAAAAGTAAAATCTGTAAAACTTTATGATATAATCTTAACCAGTTAACACTGGTTTTCATTGGAATATTCATCAACAGTATAGTAGATTTTGTTTATTAGAAGAGTTTTTAGTTTGTTTTTTAGTACTTTGATTGGATCTTTATATCATATGGTAGTTTATTATACACTTTCATGATCGAAAAGGGCACATCTTTTTGAGCGTTAATATTTGGAACATTTGTTACCAGATCATGTTTGTTTCTTGTGTGATGCAAATGTCTTCTTTCAAATTAGTATTTTCTGCTATAAAAATGACTGCTTCATAAATGTAGAGGCTTATTAGCGTAAGTAGTTTTTCTTGGGACAAATATTACAGGACAGGATTCTGTCCGACTCATATTTAATATATTTCCCAAGCATCTCTTCTGAAGGATAAAAATTTTATTTGCCTCAGAAGAGACACAACAAAAAATAATGCCATACCGGATTCTTGATTGTATGTAAGCGTGACATGCCATAAAAGCAGCTTCGGTATTAATATTTTATGAGAGGACTTTTAGAGCATAGCAATAGATAGCCATATTTCGTGCCAAAAAAATCAATATAGGCATTCCAATCTAGCCCTGCAAACCGCTCTTTTGGTTTGCAGATAAAATAATATATATTTTGACCATCATATAATCAGGATCTTTGTAATTGACCAAAAGTATATCTCATAAAAAAGAGAATATTTATATTTTGCTTATAGTGCAGGGAGGGGGCTGCAATACTGTGCTAAATATTTTGTCCTGGAGTCCTGTTTATGAAAATCATAAAATAGCATTGAAAAACAGAGGCGTTTTCTTAAATACCTATGGTTCAAAAGTTCTGGGAATTATCCAGAGAGAGGTTCTCCACATTGTGACTTATTACATAGATTCAACACGAGTGATCTTCAACTACGTCGGACGTATCACTCTCTTGTATTCCTTTTTAAGATTTTAAATGGCACTGTTGACTGCCCTGAAATTTTTAGTTGCATTAGATTTCATGTTACTAATTTGCAGACTCGCTCGTATTCGTCTCTATGCTATTTTCCTGCACCAAGAACAAATTTGCTGTTATTTACTCCCCTGCACCGTATGTGTTCCAACTATGATTCTTTATATAATAACATAGATATTTTTAATACTAGTATATCCAAAATGCGAAATGTTGTTCTCAATTCTGCACAACAACTGTAGCTTCTAAAATATTAGATTACAACTTTTAGGACTATACCAATCAGAGATTTATTTTGTTAATTTTTATTATCATTTAATTGTTTACTTTTAGTTAAGTTATTAAGTTTTAGTTATTATTTAGTTTTCTTTTTATGTCTGTAAAATTCCTGCCCTATAATTGGATTTCTGTCTGGGCAGTCGTAACCAAAATAAAAATGAAATAAAATAAATATGTTCTATAGTAGAATGCAGGTTTTCATGACAGTTGTCTAATGAAGTAGTTTCTTCCGAGTCTTGCTGTGGTCGTCGAACTTGACTTAAGTCAAGAGGTTATCGTTATTAGAGGTGTCATTTGTGTACAGAATACAGTACACAATAAGGGGCCTAAAGATCGGCCCCTGAGATATGCCTCTTTCAATGATTTTTGTTTCGGATTTTAACAAAATTCCTGTTTTCATTTGTTTCGATTACACATTGCATTTGATTTGTTAGATATGTTGCTATTAATTTCTATGCAATGCCTCTGATACCAAATTCTGTAATTTTGTGATATCTACACTGTCAAATGCTTTTGTTAAATCTAAAGACAGCTGATTTTTTCTTTCAGAGGCCATTTTGTGTATCCCAGAGCAAATTATGTTTTTCCAGAAAATTTGTTAATCTGTCATATTATTTTTCAAATATTTTACTGAAATTCGATAGTAGTGGTAATGGTCTGTAGTTATTTAAGTCGTTTTTATTACCTATATATTGCTTTGACATGAGATGTTTTTAAAGTTACAGTACTTAAGGTAGAACAAGTTTTAAAAATTAGCCATTTTTTTAAATTGTTTCTTTGCAATTTAACAAATTAACAGAAGAAACTTTTTCTACTCTAGTTTTTGAGAAATTTAATTGCGGACAAGCCCGTATTTTTATTTTCTCAATAAGATAAACATCTCCGGTTATTCAACAAAAAGTGAGAAAAAACGCAATTAAAGAAACAAATTATTTGAAAAAATATGTTCCATAGGTTATTTATATTGGACAAAATATATATTCATTTCATTAATTAATTAATAAAGTTCACCTTTCCACACAATTCTACGTACGACAAAAATTTGGACAGATTGGCTCTACTGGAAAAACGCTGATTTTAATTTATTGTCCAACAGAAATAATGTAATTACAAGATAGCTTACAAAAATATAAATATTGCGCATAATCAGACATGAATACAAATCTAAGTTCGAACCATGGCAAAAACCCAGAAGAAACACTTTATAGGTCAAAACACTATGCGCTGTGGCCGATATAATAAAGAAAACTATCCAAAAGTAAATAGTATAATTATACTTACACTGTTCCAGAACCTGGTATTCCTACTGTTTGGATTGTAGTAATCACAAACTGAAAGAAGAATATAAAGAAGAACACCATAAAATTAAATGAAGAGTCTGATCGGAATGCTTTATATGCTGGTCTGAACCAGCACAAATATCCAAATGGTGTAAATAGTAACATGTATAATATTCCCAGTCCGATTACTTTAAAATCTTGCAATATTATTCCACCAACGATGTTCACCAACATAACTAGACCATGATCTAAAATAAATAATTGCTTAATAGCAGGGATGAGACGGATATCCGGTCCGGCTACTGCATCCGGCCTATATGGCTTCCAAACCGGATATTCGGCTCCGGCCGGATATGAAAAAATATCCGGTCAATATCCGGCTAAATAAAAATTTTCCAAAATGCATGAAACTTAAATATCATTTATTAATTGTCAGTTTTTTTTTATACACTTATTTAACGTCGGCCTATTTCCGCTACTGAGGCCTAACACCGACGCCTGTAGACGAGCTACCCCCAACCAAGAATTTTGCCGAACCTCTTCCCTTAAGAAGAGTAGGGATCTTTTACTTGCCTAACATTTAATAGACAAGGGACCGACGGCTTTACATCCCCTTCGAAGGATGGTATATCCCCTATACAACCCTCGCCTAAGGTTGTATGGCTTCCGCGCATACACTGATATACAAGCCACTGGAAGATGTGTGAGGCGAGGAAGCCGTCTTCGTTGGAACGGTCACCCATCCAACTACTAACTGCACCTGATGTTGCTTTACATCGCATATCGAAGTATGTATATCAAAATATTTATAAAATTAACAATGAACTAGAAACTACAAACAAAATAAATAACAAATATAAAAAACCGCTGCCCAAGGAATCACTACTTCCATGTCCAGTGGCCTTATAGTAACGCAAAAAAAAATTAAATTTTGTTGTTGAAATAGGCTTTAAATGTCATGAAACGTCGAAATTTTAAATTTGAGAAAAAAAAAATTTTTGTCTGTGTGCCTGTCCGTAGCTTTTTTGTGCGCACGTTTACTCTGGATCCGTTTATGATATTAACTTGAAGTTTGGTACACCCAAGAGTGACTCTTGCTTGCTTTGCAACTCCACACTATTATGAAAGGGAGTAAAAAAAAAATTAAAATGTGATTTAGTGTGTATACAAGAACGAAACGTCTCAAAAAATTTTTCTGCCTCAGCTACCCCCTCTACCACCCCCACCCTATTATTAAAGGGAGTAAAGAATTAAATTGGGATTTAGTGTGTATAACACTTGAATACAAAATCTGGATGTGAAGGTAGTGATTCCTTGGGCAGCGGACTCTTGCTTGCTTTGCTGACAGGCAGACCGACAGACATAAAAATTTTTTCCTCAAATTTAAAAGCTCAACGTTTCATGATATTTTAAACCCATTTCAACAAAAAAAATATATTTTTTTGCGTTTTTGCGTCAAAATATAATTTAGTTCCAGATCTCGTTATAATACATAAGTGTACCAAATTTCAAGTCAATATTATAAACGGTTCCAGAGTAAACGTCTGTAATTCACAATTATTTAAATAATATTGTTTACAATGCTCGTTTAGATCATTATCAGTTGAATTTTAAAAATTATAACCATCAATTATTCAATATTGGCAATATTTGTTTTTTTTTAAACATGTTGCACATTAAAAGGATAATTATTTTTATTAGCAAGTCTCGTAAATATTTTTATTATCAAAGGTAGCGTTGGAAGATTATGTAAATAATAATAAAGTCCATAAAATAAGAATTGTCAGACCTTAGAGAGAGGCGATATTGAGAACATATAAACTGATATTTAATAAATAAACTAGTTCAAATGTGGTTTTAGAGGGCGGAATATTAAAACATATTTTAGTCGCAAACTCCTCTATAAAATCCCTATTTTACTATAAGGAACGTAACCAGACTGCAACCAACAGCTACTCTCCAGGCTATGTAAGATACCGAAATGTACTAAATAGTCAAGTGTGACAGCTGGCACGAGAGCTCCTTTATGTAGGATAGGAAATATTACGTTTTAATATACATATATAAATTTACGTACATATCCAGAGGTAATACAAATGTCGGACAATTTTTTGGAATTCTAAAGGTATATCGACTTGGATGTCTTGGTAGAAACATGGTTGAAAACAACATTGCTCTGGTAATGGAGGCCAATTATTACGCCTAACATTATAACTAGACTGTCTCATTTCTTCCTCCCTACGGGCTAATTCTTGTTCTTTTCTCTCCAATTCTTCCTGTCTTCTCTACAATTTTTTTAGTAATTAATATTTGTTAAAATTAAAAGAGGTAATAATAACTTACCTGTAATTCTTCGGTGTTTAATGATGCTTTAGGAACTTGACTTTGCTGTGCACTTTTGGTATATGCCGGAGGTTCTTGTGTAGGTTGCATAATGGCAGGTCCATTATTAGGTTGACTGTATGTTACCTATTAAAAAAAATGTAAATTTAAATTAATCTAACTAAATATAATGCCAACGCAAAGTGGATAAATTATTATGAAAATAAAAATGTAATAAATTAAATACTACAGACTAAAAATACCACTAATTCTTATAAAAGGAACTTAATTCATTGCCACCCATCAAGGTGCACAATGTGCATTTCCAAACCGATTGAAAATAATGTCTTAAAACTTGCGACATACTACGTCTTCAATCGGAAAACGCAAACAAAAATGTGATTGCAATAAGCCCCTAGCAGACAGATTAATACAATAGAAAGGACCACAATGCAGAGCTGCTGTGTATCAGACTAGTTTCGAGAGTATTAGCTCTCATCAGTATGGCATAAGTGAATAACTACACAACAACCCTACACTGTCCTCCAGTCTATCAAATTACAAATGATAATGATCGCTTTGGAAACGCTTTTGAACATGACCCGGATGAGGAGTAGAAAACAACAAATGGTGTCAATGAAAGAAAACCAATAAAATTAAAGAGTCGAACAACTCCAGATTGAAGACACAGTGGGGCGAAAATAAGACATTGAATAAAATTTAAATAACACTTAAATTTTACGAATATAGATGTAATTATTCATAAATATGAAGGGACTTAATTACAGGTGCCAAAGAGTTGTTACATACTTTTCTTCATCAGTTAAAATTGAAAAAAGATTATTTTCGATTTTTACATTGGACATGTATGTGTGTAACACATTCGGAAAGTTTTGTTTTTAGTGAACTGTTGCATGTCTGCCAAATGGTGTATAGTAAGTTGCTAAATGTGTTGCTCCAAAATGAGGTTATGTAGTAGTAGTGGTAGTCATTTGTGCATTGATACATTAAAGATCATTTCACAAGTCAAAAGAGAGTACCTAATCAAATACGTCATCAAAAGTGTTACATTACATATTCACATTAATTATTACTAAAATTAAATTATTTATTACTTATTACTAAAATTAAAATTTGCATAAAAATTATTTGATCTTAAGTATAATATATTTAGTGTGGTAATACAATAAATAAATTAAAATCCAAAAATCAATAAGACAAACAAATTTAGACATAATTGAAAAGAAAATAATGTCAAAATAATTAAAAGATTTTTCAGGTATTTGAAACATGCCCAAAAATTATGTTGTCACATTGTAAAAATTCATTAATACTATAAAAAGCTTCAGCTATTAGCATATTTTTAATGTTATTTTTATATTTTTTAAATGGTAATGACTTTACATATGGATGAATTTTATTCAGAAATAAAGGACAGTAATAATTTACTGAAATTCGGGATTTTCCTAATCGAAAGTAATCAACTCGAATATCATTTTTTGTTCTGGTATTATACTCATGAAAAAAACCTTTGGCCGAAGTTTTTATGTGCATAGACCCAAGCATTCAAAAATGTATTTACATGGAAGTATTAATATATTGGATTGAATAAAGGTATTTTTTACATCTTCTCTGTATCCTAAGCCAGCAATTATCCTTACAGCTCTTCTTTGCAGAGCAAAAATTATGTTTGACTGACAGGAGTGCCCCCAAGCCATAATTGCGTAACAGCAGACAGACTAAAATAGACTATGATACGCCTGCCTACAGATAATTTTTAGTACTATTTTACTTAGATTCTTTAATACATATAGATTACATAATATATTTTTTTGATAACCTGGTCGCCAAATGATCAATGTGATTTTCAAATTTTAATTTTGGATCCAGATATATACCCAAGAATTTGACTTCTTCCAAGTTATTTAGGTTATCCAGATGTCTCATGCTAAAGGTAATGTTAACAGTTTTACTATTGTTTAATGATAGTTTATTACAAACAAACCATTCATTATGTTCTATTAGATTCTCCTTAATCGGTTTTTTATTTTTGCTATATCGTAATCTACATAGGAGTTGTCTGCGTACAGTATTGTTTTTATGTCTGGCATAATAGAACTTATGTCGTTTATATATATTAGAAACAGCAGAGGTCCTAACAATGACCCCTGTGGAACACCAGATTTAATTTGGTAAATATTTGATTGGAAGTTATTATGATACAATTTGGTTTCGTCCTGTAAGGTAGCTGCTTAAGAGACTTAACTGTTTTCATCTAGACCATAATAGTTTAGCTTAGTAATAAGGATATCTGGCTGGACACAATCGAAGGCCTTAGAGAGATCACAGAAAGTGCTTATCACATACTGCCCTTTCTCCTATGTTATGTGTACTTGATAACTGAGCATATTATTATATTTCAACGCTAACTAAAACATATTTTCAGCATTGTCGTAAGGTTACATAAATGTATCAGTTTTATCACCTGGAGAGAATTTTTAATTGTGATAATCACATGCAGGGAGGGACTGGCCATAAGGGAATTCGGGCAAATGCCTGATGGGCCAGTGCTAAAGTGCTAAAAGTGGGCCAGTCCGGTCCACCAGCGCCGCATTTTTTCTAAAAATTTCATCAACATCCCCATGGGCCCGTGGTCATGAAGATGACCGAGCATAATTTTGGTCCCAGTCTGCCCTTGATCACATATATGATACACATTATATCTATAATTCGTTTTGTACATGAACAAAACTCATATAAACAGGTAATAAACTTGTAGTTTTAACTTAGAAAGAAAATATCGTGGGAGAAGGTTGACAATATTTCAAATGATAAAATTCAGAGGAATAGCAATATATCTCAAGTTTTTTTTTTTAATACAGCTCATTATATCTGGCATAAAATGTACATAATATTTAAACTAATTTCTCACGTTCTCCAGAAATTAAAACATAACAGTACAAATTAATAATTGCATATAACCACGTATAAATTTATTTTCCACTTTGTTGAATTTAATTTAAAAACGTAGAATAATCAACCAATAGTAAGATTCAAAGATGTAAAGATTATACTGCTATAAATAAGTAATCTGGCAGCTAATATCCTGATAACTATCTAGTAATTAATACGTATACCGTAAAAAATCTATATCTAAAAAAGCAAAGTTCTATATTTCAATATGGTGTTTCTTATACATCTTTTTTAATTTGTTACAAATAAATCTTTTCTTAAATCATTGTATTGGACTTGGTAGGCATAGTACACAATGTACCGTCAAATGTAATCTAATAACCGTAGTTGGAAGATGGATCTGTTTACTTATTTTTAATTATTACCTGTATGACTAATAAAAAAATTAAACAACGCGGAAAATGTAACTCACCGGTTTTTGATTTTGTGCTTGATTATCAAAAGGGTTATAGTCATCAACTCGAATTTGGGCATTGGTATTTCTAGCAACTTGCTGGACAGAGGGGTCCTGTAAAGAAATAAGTTTAACATACTTTTCTTTGTCAAAATGTCACATTAGAATTTAAGATTACTTTGTTATTTATATATATTTTTTTGTTAATACGTATCATTATAGATTGACACCTGATCTAATTTTATTTTAAAAAACACTTACTGCAAAGGGGTTGTCTATAGTGGGTTCCCCAAATGGATTATCATCGAAGCCTGACATATTGTTTTATTATTATTTATTCGCTTAGATTTCACTCACAGGCACAAATTAACTGGTAATCTTATCTATGTATTCATTATCTGTCTTCACAGGACACCATATTTTAATTTGCTGTGCTATTGTCAACACGACAAATTGCGTCTGCGTACACAGTTTCTAAGTTTTAGAGATTACAATACGTTTCCTTCTTCTTTGACATTTACCTCGTTTATAAAGAAATCTAGTCCACCCAACTACTTATTACTAGATTACTGACAGATGTCGCGATTTCAGTATCGGTGGAGAAAAAGAGAGAGATGCACAGCGCCAAAGTCACGCACAGTGAAACCACAGAAATATATTGATATCTGTAAGCATAGACAAAACAGACTTCTGTAAGTGCCTCGGATGCCCAGTCTGGCGTCTCATATGCTAGTCACCGAGGGCGCGCAAGTAGAGTGGAAAGTCAAAGTAGTAAAGTAGAAGATAAAGTGCACATTTGGGCATACTGATGTTTCTTCAAATTGAACAATCGGCGGGCGCTTCAAGCCAGAATGATATATATAGCAGATATCAAAATCAAATCTGTTTATTATTGTATTGAAGGAAAGTATACACATAATCGGATTTTAATAGTAATTACAGTGCACATTTAGAAGATAATCTGTATTCCTTCAAAAATATTTTCATGGTTAATGCATGAGTTTTGTGACAAAAGTTTTTTTAACTTAAACTGACATTTCTCTGACGCTTCATCTAACCACTTCTATTGTTAAAGAACGCTATAACCCCGATATACTTTTCGACGTTGTAACGAAATCCGACTTAGGAAATATTTCGTAAGAAAAGCGTGCTTCACGTAAAAACGCCGTGGAGGAGGTTTTTAATTCTTGGAAATATATTTTTGCTCTTCGGAGCGTTTTTTATGCCAAATTTTCGCTAACTCTTCGAGGAGCGTTAATTTGGTAAGTGTAGTAAATGTCGCTGCACAGGGACGTAATGTCGCCCCGACCACCCAATTTTGGAAAGTATTCTAAAATTGGACTTGAACTTCCAAATTTCCAAGATTAAAAACCCTTTTACGAATCCACGTTGTCAAGCACTGCAACTCTTACGAAGTGTTGAATATGAGGACAAGTTAGTCCAACGACTATTCAAAGTATATCGGAAGTTATAGCGAAAATAGCCCTTAGCGACATGGGACCCCCATCATTTCCTAGCAGTCGGATTTGACGGGGAAATGATGACTTTTGACGGGGTTTGCCCTAAACCGGTTCCTCAGTGATTCGGAGTCAAAAAAGTATCTATACCATGTACTCACACGTGCATGGGATTTGCCTTGCCTGAACGTAAAATTTGTTATTGCATAATACAAACGAAGTAGATACGCTTCAAGCAATTTTAAGCTCCGAGGAGCGACCAAAATTTATGTGA
This sequence comes from Leptura quadrifasciata, assembly GCA_963675555.1. Lineage (NCBI taxonomy): Eukaryota > Metazoa > Arthropoda > Insecta > Coleoptera > Cerambycidae > Leptura > Leptura quadrifasciata. Next base: position 33,612,770 of record OY776682.1, read on the forward strand.
ATTAATAAATACGTTTATAAAGACAGGCAAGCATAAGCCCACCAAAATTTCAGTTACATGAACTGTTCCTTGAATCTTTTTGTGTATCGTTAGCTTTTCAAACTGCATATTGGATGGTAGTTGGTACCGTATGAATCGTCCCGTTCCTCACCATGTGTTGTACACGGGTCAGACCATTGTTTGTTAACATTTTCTCTGAAGAAGTTGTTGTAAAAACATAAATTTTTTAAAGATTTAATATACATTTTTTGAACTTTATATTGTCTTTTACTTGTGTTTTCTAACAAAATTTCCCTTTCAGATTTAATTTTAAGAGAGTGTTAAACAGACAGTGTTAGATTTATAGTGTTACGACGTCTTCCAATTGATACCATCAGAGCCGCAGTTAAGCATAAACGACAGTAGGTATGATTTATCCATTAATCTCCGTCTGAAACAGTCACTTGAACCCTAAAAATTTTGTGAACGTAATATTTTTATTTAGCATTTAGAAAAGGTTGAGGAAAAAGAAAATTAATTTTTTTCTTTTTCCTATTTTTTTTTTTTTCAATTTTTCTAAGTTTTTCGAACAAAAAATACGTCCTTCAGACTTTCATCAAAAGCATGGATCGTTCACATGGCGCCCGAACAGGGACCATGCCGTCCCCAAACCCAACAAATCCTTTCTCATTCATGGCGGAAGACTCCGAGGGGTCGACCCCAAGAGAATTTTATGAGCGAGTCACCGCACCGCTCGTCGACGACGGTTCTAGAGGGATAGAACCACAGCGACTGTTTCCGGAGGGAGATAATGTTAATTTATCAGCTTCACAGCCACAAACTGCTTCGATGGAGAGTATGTTTCTGAAAATGGCAGAGGGCTTCGTGCAGGCGATACAGAACGTGTCGACCTGTACGCCCCATGAGAGACAAAGATGTCCGAACGTGACGTTCCATGGGCTTGATCATGAAGATCCAGAAGCATTTCTGAAAATTATGGAGGAATATTTCGACAGAGCTCGCATAAGCCACGACTATGATCGCCTCCATAACGTAACCGGCCAACTCAAGGGCGAAGCTCAACGATGGTCCGAACAATTTAGGACGTTGACTACTTCGTATGCCTTATTCAAGGAAAGATTCCTTACGAGATTTAATTCTCCCGACATACAGTCACGAGCTATTGCTCAACTGTATGCCGTCAAGCAAACGTCTTTAGACGACACGGCAGTGTTTATCACAAGGAAAACCTGTCTTTTCGATCGTATTGATCCCTTTAAATCCGAAGCCATCAGAGCTCGGGTCATCATGGACCAATTGCGTCCAGAAATTAGGTCACGCTTGAGAAGCAACCTAATTTCAAACACAGAGATGTTAATAGCAGCGGCTACTAACGTCGAGCGGGATTCAGCTGACGAACAGACGTCGCTAATCCAGCTTATTGATCAACGTCTGTCCCGCGCGTCTTACTATCGAGAGCCGGGACACATAAGTCCACAAAATTCAAGTATAAGGAGCAATGGAAGCCCAACTCCGACAGCACCGAGGGTGCATTTCCGAGAGGACGTATCTCGACAGGACGGTCCAGGCAGAGCGCCTGGTCGTCCTATTTTTATGCCTAATTTATCAAGCGGATCAGTGAATCCTGACCGCAGGCAAACTAATTTCAATGGCGGATCGGGGAAATTCCGAGTACCCGACCGACCGGCTACCCCGTGCCGATACTGCACAGACACAGTGCAGTGGCACTTCCATAGTCAGGGTCCGAATAACCCTCATCTCAACAGGAGACCGGGAAACTTTCGAGGGGCCAGAGACCCAGGCCAGGGTCCATCTGCAAGATCCCCGGCACAACGGCCGAACCAAGGCGGCAGCAATGTCCAGTAATTTTTTCCGATACTCATGACCACTACGACGCTCCTCTGCACAAGACAAGAGAGTCAATAAATTATATGAGCGAAGCGTTCCCTTTGCCTCGTATAAAAGTTCAAATAAATGAACATGCGGTCGACGCACTGATAGATTCAGGCTCGACGCGAAACGTTATCCATCCGAGGATGTTGGATAATTTTAAAAATCTCACGACACGTCGATCATTTGCTATGGCGTGCGGAGATCGAATGGTGGACTCTCTTGGCACGACAAAATTACAAGTAATAATTTCAGGCACCTCTTTTGAAATTGATTTTCAAGTAATCGAAAATTTAAACGAAACGATAATATTAGGATCACCATTCTTATATATGAACAATGTCGCATATGATTATGGCAGAAAATGCCTATATGCCGGCACAGAAGAGCGTATTACCGTCTTCTGGAATCAAGCTTCTCAGAGGGAGAGACAGCAGGCAAAGCTTCCTGAAGAGCTTGTTATAAATGACAAATTTCTACGGCCGCTGTTCGAGGAATTTGTCGATCTGTTCACTGCGGAACCGACTCAAGCAACCACAGTGACTGTGAAACACAAAATTACAGTGAAAGACACGAAACCATTTAATATCAGACCATATCCGATGTCTCCGAGTACTAAGAAAATTATGTACGACCAAATCGAAGAGATGTTAAAAGCTGGCGTCATCGAACCTAGCACTGCCCAATATAGTTCACCACCAGTGATAATAAAACGCTCGGACAAGAAACCACGATTTTGCATCGACTATCGCCATTTGAATGAAATGACTGAAGACGAGGCTTCCGTCTTACCAAAAATACACGAAAGTATTAAAGATTTAGGCAATTCGAAGATTTTTTCTGTGTTGGATTTAAAAAGTGGATATTGGCAAATACCGCTAGATGAAGCATCAAAAGATTTTTCGACTTTTACCACTCCTGATGGGGCAGCTTACAGATTTAATGTCATGCCTTTCGGCCTCAAGACAGCTCCCTGTACCTTTCAGAAATTCATGGCAAAGGACGTTTTAACGGGTTACCTGCACCATTTCTGTAAAGTGTATTTAGATGATATAATCGTTTACAGTGTAAACGTGAAGGAGCATATGTCCCACTTGAGATTAGTCTTTGAAAGACTACGTCTGCACAATCTGAAAGTGTCACCGGAAAAGTGTGTAATAGCGACGAATGAAATTCAATATTTAGGCCATACAATTAGAACCGATACTTCCCAACCATTAGAAAAACATGTCTTACAAATTCAAAATTATCCCGTTCCAGCTACTAAAAAGCAGCTACAAAGTTTCCTAGGGCTTTGCAACTGGGTACGAGAATATCTACCAAATGTGGCGATGATCACGAAGCCACTAACGAGACTTCTTTCGAAGGAAAATCGTTTTCACTGGAACCATACGTGCGATGAAGCATTTAGAAAATTAAAAGAATTATTATCCGGACCGCTGGAACTCCATCGGCCGGATTTTTCACGTCAATTCATTTTGCAAACAGATGCATCCCTCCAAGGCCTTTCGGCCGTGTTATATCAATTAGGCGACAACGGCGAAAAATACATAATCTCGTATGCAAGCAACACGTTATCTCCAGCGGAGAGACGTTACCACATAAACGAGCTAGAATGCTTGGCGGTGGTGAACTATATTAAAAAGTACAAGATGTACCTAGCAGACAAACCGTTCTTGGTGAAGACGGACAACAGGGCGTTACTTTGGTTAAACAAACATAAGGACGACAAAACAAAATTTACTCGATGGTCATTACTATTGCAAGAATATGCATTCAAAATTGAACACTGTCCAGGAAAGGAAAATTTATTAGCAGATTTTCTAAGTCGTAACCCACAAAATCAGTATGTCGAGACAGACGATGAAGAGGAAAGAATGTTCCTACCAAATTATAAGTGTCCAGAACGTATTTCTGTTTTAACGCACTCAGAAATATACGAAGATATCGTACAGGCTCAATTGAGTTCAAGAGATATTCAAGACAAGATCCGCCGTTGGAATGATCTATTTCAACAGGAACAACGTTCCGATGCGGATCTTATTTTTATGCAAAATTTTCACGTCCAAGACGATGTACTTTTTAAAGATTGTGATAGAAATTTTAAATTAATAGTTCCAAAGAGGAAAATAAAAGAATTGATTTACCATTATCATGACCGAGATGAAGCATGTCATCCAGGAAGAGACGAGACTCTCAGGAAAATAGCAAAACGCTACTATTTCAATAATATGGCCAGGATCGTAGGCAGATACATAAACGACTGTCTGATATGCCAGTCTGTCAAGACAAGACAAGCCCAACCCAATGCTCCACTTAGAAGTCATGCACCACAAAATGCATTTGAAACCTTGAGCGTCGACGTAATTGGCCCGCTGCAGAGGACTAAAGACGCCGAAAACAGATATATGATTATCGTCGAAGACGTTTTCAGTAAATGGATAGAGGCAAAGGCATACATTCAGGTCGACGGCAGAACGATAGCCAAATATATCGACGAAGAAATAGTAGCAAGATTCGGAGTCCCTCGAGTCATAATTTCAGACAACGGTGGTCATTTCAATTCCGAATGGTACATCACATTTTGCGAAAGGAATGGTATCGAACGATATTTAATTCCAGCATATCACCAACAGTCCAACCCCGTGGAACGACGGGTGCAGGAATGCAAGAAAATTCTAAAGACTCTTTTATTCAAAAAGCCAAACGACACTTGGGATCGCTACGTGCATCAAATGACATATATATTAAGAAATCGTAGGAACGCCGCTACAAATCAAACACCTAGCATGGTCGTGTTAGGATATGATCCAGCCGAAAGAGGCGAATGGGATTTGTATGCCTGGAGGCAAGAAAGAGCCAAGCAACAAACGCTTCCACGATACGAGCGAATCAAGGAAGCCCGTCAGGCCCAACAAAAATATAAACAGAAATATGCGCCGAAAGAGGCCGTCACTCCGATCGTCTACAAAGTAGGAGACAGAGTCATGAGTAAGAGAAAAAAGAAGGTACATACCTTCACGCCGTCTTGGTCAGGCCCAACCAGAATTCTGAAGAAGTTTTCAGACGAAGTGTATCTCGTACAAAAGGGAAATGCAACGACAAGAGTACATGTCGATGATTTGAGACCAGCCCCGCCAGAGGAGCACAACTTGGAAATCGAATCTTCCGATGAAGAAAATGCTAGTCCAGGCGGAACATCACTCGATGGAAATGATTCCCCGTTCTCAGACGATTCCACAGAACCTCTACCGCCGGAGCAAACGGTTGTACAAATCCATGCACCGCCACGAGATGCTTCCACTTCTGATTCAGAATCCAGTTCTGGAGATTCAATCATCTTTTTATAACATTTTTCAACCTAGGCTAAGTTTTAACTTAGTGCTAGGTTTATTTTATATCAAAATTTCCATACCAACTTCTTGTCGTGTCAGGCAAAAGTTGGTATTTTTTATGCATTTTTTTACAAGTTATTTTCATCTGAGGATATTGTATCCAAATACAATTCTTCCAAATTCACTGCAGCAACTCTGACCGTGTCCGGCAGAGTTGGTATTTTTTATGATTTTTTCAAAGTCCTCAAATGTTATTAAACATTCATCTGTAAGCAGAGTCCGACCCAAAGGGTCCAAACAAATGTTCCATTGGCACGGCATGGAAAGACGACAACTCTGACGCAAAGCGCGATTCAGACGAGTCTAGCAACTCAAGGGCGAGATGCCGCCACGTCTGCTGGAGGGGCAGATGCAACGATCCGACGGATGCAGATTCTGTCGCAGATTTCTCCCAAGAAGAGATTTTAAAAAAAAAAAAACTATTTCAATCAATATAAGTCAACAAAATTCAATGTTCCTATTCTCAAAGACGACGATGTGATATCGGTCGCAGATTTCTCCCAAGAAGAGAATTTTTAACTACTCGGAAACCATTTCAACCAATATAAGTCAACAAAATTCAGTGTTCCTATTCTCAAAGACGACGATATGTTATCGGTCGCAGATCCCCAGACGGGATGTAAACAAACATTTTACTAAAATTTTGTTTTATTGTTTCATATAAACCGAGCAGAACCAATGTATAGCTGGAGCAAGCAGTCCGAGGACCACCTAAGCTGTTCCAGAAGGCAGTTCGACACCGAAGGTGATCGGCGAGGCATAGACACGAGGAGGAGCAGACGCAAGCCCGCATTAGTGGAAGAACACTAAGAAAGATAAGTGCGTCGAAAGTGTTTGTGTTGTGTCATCGAGAATCTGAGGATTTTCGATTTTTTTTCTTTTTTTATGCCATTTTTGAAACACAATGTTCAATAATTCAATCGAATGCTATGCATCGATATATGTTCAAAAATTTATCACCATTTTAGATTTGCATCTATGTTTTGTTCAGATAGGCCGGTCTGAACGATAACCGAATACAACACATGGGAGACTACATCCAATGATCCATTTTATTTTCAAATAACCAATTTACCAAACGTTACACAAAAAGATTCACGGAAAGGAGGGGAGTGTTAAAGAACGCTATAACCCCGATATACTTTTCGACGTTGTAACGAAATCCGACTTAGGAAATATTTCGTAAGAAAAGCGTGCTTCACGTAAAAACGCCGTGGAGGAGGTTTTTAATTCTTGGAAATATATTTTTGCTCTTCGGAGCGTTTTTTATGCCAAATTTTCGCTAACTCTTCGAGGAGCGTTAATTTGGTAAGTGTAGTAAATGTCGCTGCACAGGGACGTAATGTCGCCCCGACCACCCAATTTTGGAAAGTATTCTAAAATTGGACTTGAACTTCCAAATTTCCAAGATTAAAAACCCTTTTACGAATCCACGTTGTCAAGCACTGCAACTCTTACGAAGTGTTGAATATGAGGACAAGTTAGTCCAACGACTATTCAAAGTATATCGGAAGTTATAGCGAAAATAGCCCTTAGCGACATGGGACCCCCATCATTTCCTAGCAGTCGGATTTGACGGGGAAATGATGACTTTTGACGGGGTTTGCCCTAAACCGGTTCCTCAGTGATTCGGAGTCAAAAAAGTATCTATACCATGTACTCACACGTGCATGGGATTTGCCTTGCCTGAACGTAAAATTTGTTATTGCATAATACAAACGAAGTAGATACGCTTCAAGCAATTTTAAGCTCCGAGGAGCGACCAAAATTTATGTGAATTAATAAATACGTTTATAAAGACAGGCAAGCATAAGCCCACCAAAATTTCAGTTACATGAACTGTTCCTTGAATCTTTTTGTGTATCGTTAGCTTTTCAAACTGCATATTGGATGGTAGTTGGTACCGTATGAATCGTCCCGTTCCTCACCATGTGTTGTACACGGGTCAGACCATTGTTTGTTAACATTTTCTCTGAAGAAGTTGTTGTAAAAACATAAATTTTTTAAAGATTTAATATACATTTTTTGAACTTTATATTGTCTTTTACTTGTGTTTTCTAACAAAATTTCCCTTTCAGATTTAATTTTAAGAGAGTGTTAAACAGACAGTGTTAGATTTATAGTGTTACGACGTCTTCCAATTGATACCATCAGAGCCGCAGTTAAGCATAAACGACAGTAGGTATGATTTATCCATTAATCTCCGTCTGAAACAGTCACTTGAACCCTAAAAATTTTGTGAACGTAATATTTTTATTTAGCATTTAGAAAAGGTTGAGGAAAAAGAAAATTAATTTTTTTCTTTTTCCTATTTTTTTTTTTTTCAATTTTTCTAAGTTTTTCGAACAAAAAATACGTCCTTCAGACTTCCATCAAAAGCATGGATCGTTCACACTATCAAGTGGCGCTAAAAGTATTTGAAGAAAAAATAACAGTATTTATCTAGTGTAAAAATATACAACAAGAATCTTTTTGTATTTGCTTTTGTGATAGACAGACATGTAAGGTTGTATACAAGGAAGTCCTTTTTATGTATGTCTCGACCCGAAATGACACCGAGCAACTGGATGGGTCGGTAGTTAAATGAGTACTTAAAAAATGAAATAAGAAAATGTATTGAAAAACAAATAAAAAGTTTAACAGATATTAAGCAATTGAAATAGTCTTCATTTATAGAGCTTATAGTTCACGATTCTTTTTACTGTCAATAATGCAAAATTTCTTCTCCGTAGCTGTAAAAGTTTCATATTTTACGTTTGCAGTTCCTCATTGAACTACTTTGTTGGGAAAAATCGATAAAGAAAGTAAAGATAAAATGTTTATTGGAATTACTCTTTTAAGGATTATATCACGTTTCACTTTATTGTTATATAGTCCGGACAAAATCAGTCATCAACCGGGAAAATTTATTCGGATAGAATATTTTTGCGACATCTTGTTCAAAATGTGCTCTTTTATAAGAAAGTACAGTTTGCTAGATAAATTTGGTCAGGATTTGTTTAAACAAAGTTTTTTTTAATGTAAAGCATTAGATCTAGAATCTAGATTAGTTAGAAAAAGCCGTTGATGCTCTCAAGTAGGTTACAGTTAAATAACGATCAATTTAGTGCATTAGAAAAACTATATTGACAATTGTTGGAGGAAAAAGGTGAAAAGCCGATAGTGCTAGAATGAATATTATTTCGCCTTCGGGTGGAATAAAACTTGAATTGAATAATATCCCATCCACGTCAGATGCCTTATAGTTGCATATTTTGAGACCATGATTTAACACATTTTGGTTATAAATATGAGGATACCTAATACGCTCATACCTGTATTTATGACAAAAAATCCAAATGGCTTAATGAAAGCGTGCAATATTAACCCTTGGAATTTTACATGTACCTCTCAGGTGTATTTACATGAGAAGTTCATTTGAGAGTTTATATGTTATCGTGTCTATTAAGTACACTTATAATATTCTGTTACGTGCTTACAGTTTTCAGTAAACACTCTGTGGATTCAAATAACTTGCAACAAGAATTTTCACTAACCACTATTTTATTTATCACTAAAATTACATTAGCAAATACTTAACAATTACACAACTAATAATAACTTAATCTAATATAAATTCACTAGTTTTAAAACACTATGTACTTTACTTTTCTTCTTAGACTTGTAAACTCTTGCCTAACCTAAAAATTCTCTGTCTGTTTACTTCACTGAACTGAATTCTTCTTTATACTTCACTAAACCCCCCCCCCCCCACTTCCGCCATCTGCTGGATTCACCTCCTTATATACACCCATAGAAATGTACCACAGTATTCCACAATTTTCTGGAATCCTACAGAGTTTTCTACCATGTAATAGATGACCGTTCGTCAATTGGCGCATAGACGGCGCCACCCTACTAGTCAGGGAGTAACACAATAACAGGTTTCCTTTCACCTTGAACAGGGACTTAATCACATCTTTCCTCGTTAGAGGGCAGCACATAACAATTCTATATATTTTCCGTGTACTACCTACCTAAAATAATTTATAATATTCCCATATAGCATTGTCATATTTTTCATACATTTAATCATTTTGAGATTTTTTTGCAGACTTTTTTAATCTTGAGAGAATGTCGAGTTTCTTTTAAAAAGATGAAATTGATTGCTTGCCGAAGTGGTGAATATGGTATCTAATTTTGTAGCGCATTTCATCACCATAACTTAGAATTTTCTATCTTAATCTGTTTCGAATCTAGGGAGGTGATGTTGGTTCACAAGTTAACTCCATATGTTTGATTTTATTTAAGAGAAAATTGTTTATCTTTCAGAGAACAAACAGCATTGTAAAAAAAAACAAGAATAGAAAATCCAGGACGAACTCAACAACTTAAGTCCAAGGGATCTCAAAGTAGATAAGTGTTTTCTTACGCTTCTGATATTTCTATAGATAAAGAGCACTACCTGTCACGAGTAATATAAGTCTTGAATTAGTTGCCGTCTGCGTTTCGGTTCTAGTAATCGAATAGTTTATGCATATTCTAGTTTGATTATTAGAACGCGACATATTGGTGTCGTGCACGATTTGACAGCTGGCCTACCCTGGAGGTAAAATAACCTAATTGCTTTTTGTAAACAAACTGTGTTATTAACGTTCAAGTTATTTATAACGTTTATTTTTTAGAAGGAAGTTTATATTATTGATGAAATATAATTAATAAGTAATAATATGAATTCTTTTTGTGCTGTTGTTATCTGTGGTAGCATTGCAGCACGAGATGTAGGGGTTCAATTTTTTCGATAATAAACGATTTTTTTTAGTATTTATATGTTAAATTACTCCCAAAAATAATACGATATTTCTAAATGTGAATACGATCCGTCCCCAGATGATAGCACAAGCAGGTGCAGAAGAAGTTCCAATGATTTCAATCATCGTAAATATAAGATACATGTTATAGAATTTCTAAATATCTTTCTTTAATATACCGAACTTTTGACTTATTTGTGTTGCTTTGACTTTGTTTGGGCCAGAAAAGCAATACATTTAAGAAGTGCTTTATTGATCGATTATAATTTTGATTCCGTAAAATTTGAATCTAGGCGCTGAAAATATAATGAATGCTTTATTCAATAGATTATTACTCAACCTAAAGCATTGTTACTAATAACATGCATATTTACAAAAATATGATCTTGATTAAAATAATATTGTTTTCTCCACACTCAGATTTAATACTTATGATAAGATAGAACCCAAGTAGCAAGGTGTCGTCATTATGACGTAGTTTTAAGGTGACTTCCCGTCAGTAGACGTCATTCGACCAAATAGTGACGTGAAAATGACGTGACATTAGAGTCGCCATATTGACGCCATAAAAATGGTGTCATCTAGACGTCATTTTTAGGGCTTAGTTGTGGTAGACTAACATGATGACGTCAATTACACGTCATTGGTAAGTGATACAAGTCACATTGTTAAATTTATTAAGAAGCGAACATAAAAATATTTTACCGTAACATTACCAAACAAAAATTGTCAGATATAACAAGTCACTGTCTTTCAATCACATTAATGAAAATTTGAAACAACAGTTTTTAGTTTTTTGAATTTTCACGCTACAAGTGCGATACTCAGTACAACCACTACTACGCACTATCTCTATTTTAAAAAGGAACTTCTTTTAATAAACTATACTCTCATTATTTTTATTTTGGAAAAGAAAGTGAGTTTTCAGAGTAATATTGCGAACGCATTCTAAGTCGTCAGACCTCGGCGTTTTGAGAAGCGCCTAGGGTTTCAGAACGCACTCCTTATTTTGTGGATTGTCAAATTGAAATTTGATTTGACGTTTTGTCACGTTTTGTGTTGTACGCTGTATCCAGTGTTAGTGATTTGTGTCTTTACGCGATTTGTTTTATGGATAAAAGCTTATCGACCATCAGTCCAGTCATCGCCTTTCATTTTCTATTTTATATGTGCTGTACAGGCCGCAAAGCTTTGTTTCATCGAGTATTGGCAGGCAAGTATGTACAATATTGTAGAATTCTCCGAAGAAGCGGGTGGCGGCTTGGCCGTAGTGCATACACGTTGGATAACTCCACGTAAAAAAGAAGTATTTTGGCCCCCATACAAAGAAAATGCTGTGTTTACTAGGGCACTGAAAAAGGGCGAGGAAGCAGATGAGAAATGGAAGTTATATGAAATTGTCAGAACCTTTTATGAGACTGGTAAATAAATTTACAGGTTAAGGTGAATTTATAAACTAGCCGCAGCGGTTACAGTTGCAGTTGCCGCACCTGTAGTGTTTATGAAGAATACGAAACGAATGTTTCCATTGGTTGCAGTTCATATTCCGCAGGTAGATAACCAACTTTTATCTTGAACGGCAACCGCTGCGGAATTACCAGCGGATAGCCAATGAAATTGTAGTTTTCAACCCGTTCGACGTCAACAGCAGCAAGAGTTTATAAATGACGAATTTTCGTGAACTGCAACTGATACTGCTGCGGCAACTCCAACTGCAACCGCAACTGCAGCGGAATAGTTTATAAATCGAACTTTATAAACTAGCCGCAGCGGTTACAGTTGCAGTTACCGCACCTGTAGTGTTTATGAAGAATACGAAACGAATGTTTCCATTTATAAAGTCCGCTGCCGCTGCGGTTGCAGTTCATATTCCGCAGGTAGATAACCAACTTTAAACCGCTGCGGAATTACCAGCGGATAGCCAATGAAATTGTAGTTTTCAACCCGTTCGACGTCAACAGCAGCAAGAGTTTATAAATGGCGAATTTTCGTGAACTGCAACTGATACTGCTGCGGCAACTCCAACTGCAACCGCAACTGCAGCGGAATAGTTTATAAATCGAACTTTATTCCTCTAATACATGTATCGTTCCTAAGAACGTAGGGAACGATGTTATCCTTTGAGAAAAATAAAAAATAACTTAAAATCCAGGCTATCTGAGTAGTTACGTGAGAATCTACAACAATCTTCATAACTTATTTAGTTTAATTTTTCTTACACTTGTTATACTTTTTAATCGTATTTACTTATGTATTTGTCAAACTTTCAAAAACAAAATGATGAAACCTATGTACAATATCTAAAAAACTTTTCAGATGATTTGGAAAAAGCGAAGCGTAAACTGAAGTTAGCTGAAGTCACGAGTGACCTTAATACAGAGGCTGAAAGTGAATCCCAACCAAAAAGAAGAACACGGAAACCAACACAGTTTTCCTCTAGCGACGAAGAGGAGTGCAGTTTCGAGCGACCACCCAAAATAAAATTCAGGGAAAAATTAGGTCTGTATTAAACGATATAGCTCAAATTTATTGAGGTTACGATATAGGTATAGTCGAGTACACGTTTGCTGTGCACTCAAATAACGCAACAAAACCTCATTAAAATACCGTTATTCTCTATGCTATCTCGACCGCAAATTGACTCGCTTACCTTTATAGGTTTTTCATGTGCTTCGGCTTGTTTGATGACACCGTGCCGCATGGGTGGGCCAACAGCGATAATGAGGTCGTCAAGTTTTTGTTGCGTTTTTTGAGTGCCCAGCAAATGTGTACTCTACAGCTGATTTATATAATTTTTGAAGTAGGTATTAATAGTACAGGATAAATAGAATATGTTAAAAGAGAAAAAATTAAGGAAGTTTCAAGACCGGGGAGCAAACTGAATAACCTATCCAATTATTTTTAATTTAAAAGCAGGATGTTAAACCTTATAAACTTGATCTGTCTATACACTTGTACAGTATTTTTTGAATACTTTGACTTCAACCTAGACTCTTTAACTTTGCTATAACAAATACTTTCTTGGTGAACAATGGTCGACTTTAGTATTCGTTTGTTAAATATTTTTTTTATTTTTTTTTAATTCTCAGAATTTTGTACTTATCCTCTTTTTAGAAAATCACGTTGAAAGGGATAGGGAACATCTCTCCAGATCACAAAACGATGAAATTGGTATGCATATTGTTATATTTTATCTTTTAAACATATTATATTATTGACGTTTTTTAGAAGTCCCAGGCGTAAGCAAAGTTACGACTCCCACAAGCGCATTTAATTTAAATCCACCATGTGTTACACCATCCAGCAGTACACCTCAATCCATTTCAAATATTAACCAGCTTGGTAAGTATTATTATTTCGTTTATATAAAATGAGATTGTTTTTTTCATTTAAGGATAATTTTGTGAATATAAAATAATAGGCAAAAACTGTTGTTATATTTCTAATTTGAAACACTTCTGTTCACTTATAGTAAAAAACTTTTTTATAGGATTTCACAAATAAATGCATTTTAGAGCTTTTTAATATAATCAGAATGTAGAATGTTAAAGGAATGTTGAATGGAATACGAAGATTAGGAATTAATATTTTTAGATAGATCTTCTTATTGATTTTCATAAATTGCTTCTTCTGTGAAATCCTATAAAAAAAGTCTTTTACTGTTGTAAATTTAAATTTTGTTATTTATGTTACCTTTTTTTAAAGGGTGTCCTCCCCAGATTGATTTGACGAGAGGATTTTTTTTCATTGCTGGCTTTACAACAAAAAGTTTGATAAAAACGTGTGCTTAGTTGAAAAATATTATTGGAATTGTAAAAAGTGATGTGGGATATACGGGGCACTCGAAAAGTTACTAAATATAAAAAATCTTGAGAAAATTACCAATATTTTTCATTTTATAACTAAAAGATACAAGAAAAGTTTATTTTATATTCAAATAATCATACATAATTTCAACAGGCTAGATGCCCGGTACATACGACCTTAAATGTCAGAGTGGTTAAACACAAATTTCAGATAAATTGGTTGTTTCACGCCAATATATTGTCGAATATATTGGCCTGCGCAATCACCTAATCTGACTCTGATGGACTTCTTTTGTGAGGTTATTTAATTTTAAACAAATTTTCCTGCTATCTTTTGTTTAAAATGGTTTTTGATTAAGCAGACGTTTTTATCAAGAATAACTCAATCAGAAATAAAAAAGTTCTGTTGACAGATTCCGGGGACACCCTGTTTATTAAATATCTAATTTTGGCTATCTCAGAAAACCGAAACCACTTTAGAATTGTGAGTTTTTAATATTATGCAATATTTACTTGCTTATATTGCGATATAGGTACCTAATTTCATATTTACATTTAAAGCTTGTTTATAAATATATGTAGATTTATATAATAGAAAACGTGTGAACAAATGTTTGATTATTTTATTATTTGCTAATGTTTTGTTCTAATTATATTATGGTTTTAGCCTTTCAAAAGAAAATCTTGGATACCCTGATGACAATAAAACAGCAAAATGATCAGATATTAAATCTTTGTAAACAAAAACAGCCACAATTATTGACCTCGTGTGCACCAGAAGATCTTCCTGTCCAGTTTCCATTAAAACATAATGAAGATATTACAAACCTGGAAACGTATTTAGGAGATACCAATAATTTGTCAGCTTTGGTGAGTAGTAGTACAACAATAAAAGTAAACTATCATCAGTAGTTTTTTGCTATTGAGATAAACTGAATTTGTTGTTTTTTTTTTTTTTTAGAGCTCCTACTTGGCTACGCTAGGTGGTATAGGTATTACCTCCAGAACAAATCGAATGTTGAAGCTAGTTTTTACAAACGAACTTGCATCAAAGTATAACTTTTTAGGGTTGAATCAAAAAAAGACTACAAATAAGCTTGCTTTTAGCAAATTACTCTTGAGCAAATGTATTATACGTAAGTATTTACAGTTACATTGTACTTTACAACTTTACACTGTAATAATAACAATCTTACAGGGCTTTATTGTAACATAGGAAGAGTAAAATTAACTGATTGTAATTACTTCTTTTATATTTTAACACAGATTTTCCTAAAAAGCTAGTGCTTAAAGTTTAAAAAGAGTTAGTGATGCTTCCTGTAAATACTACAAGAAAAATATTTACCATTCTAATAAAGTTATGTAGGTATAGTTCAGTTTATTTATTCCCCACACTCAAAAAATGCAACAAAAACTTTACAATCTCATTAAAATACCATCACTGTTTGTGCTGTCTTGAGACAGCACAAAGAGTGACACAAATTGACTCCCTCACCTTTACAGGTTTTTAATGCGCGTCGATTTGTTTGATGATAGGCATGCCGCATGGCCCGTGGTAATAATAATTATGTCGTAAAGCTTTTTGAGTGTCGGGAAGTGCTGACTTGGACTATACCAAATATTTACAATTTTTCGAAAAACCCAGTTTTATTGGTAACTAATTATCAGTACCTTCAATAATGGAGCCTTTTATGAGAATTTTTTCCGTTTTTATTCGTGTGACTTTCTAACCTTACGTATGTATTGTTTTAGGAGCTGTTAAAATTTGTGAACCATCATCATCAGAAAAAGAAGTAGAAGATGCCATAAAAACGTGGCTTAAACATGCTTCAGAACGTACAAAAAAATTAAACCGGCAAAGGATCTAAGTATTTGTTAATATTTATTAGTAATATAGTTTGACTATTTTTTTTTTAATTTAAGAAATATTTTATGTTCATATTTAAAATAGATTTGACATAACATGATCAGGATTGTATATTAATATCATTAAAATGTTGACTAGAAAGGAAAATGTAGGCAAACGTCAATTGTATCGGCGTATAGTGTACAAGCTGCTTTAAAGGAAATGTCTGATTTGCCTACACAGCAGAATATTAGTGATTTTAATGTACATTCCCAGGAATTAATAACAATAGTTAATAATGATTCTCTTGTTCACTTAGATAGTAATATAGTTACTGAAAATTGTTCTAATACCAACATATTTCAAAATGATGATTCCTTTGTTTCTGATAAATTAGATAGAAATGGGATTAGTGAGAACTGTTGTAACAATTTTCAAATTGATTCCCGATATTCAAATGATAATTCGAATTTGTTAGTTTCATCTGTATCTGAAAACACACCCAATTCAAATTTAAAGGCTTCATTAATTCAGTGGATTTTGAAGCATAATATTTCTCAAATTGCTGTCAATCGTCTTTTACATACTCTTGCCCCATTTCACCCTGAACTGCCATTAGATAGCAGAACGTTACTTAAAACGCCAGGCAGTATGATTGAAAAAAAATTGGAAAACGGCGAATATTGTCATATTGGTATAAAAAATGGGTTACGTAGAATTTTTTTTTATAAACGCATTTTGGATGATACTATTCGTTTAAGTTTTGGCGTGGATGGCTTACCATTGTTTTCCAGTAGTAGTATTCAGTTTTGGCCAATTTCATGTTTAGTAAAAAATTGTAAAACTAAACCTTTTATTGTAGGTATGTTCTGTGGAACGTCTAAACCTAAACCTCTCGATGCATTCTTAGATGATTTTATTGTTGAATTGTCTGAATTGTTAGAAAATGGTTTTAACTTTATTGATAAAATATACAAGATTAATGTACACAGCTTTATATGTGATGCTCCTGCCAGAGCATATATAAAATGCATTAAATCCCATGGGGGATATGCTTCATGTGATAAATGCGTAGAATATGGCGAACAACGTGGACGTGTAATTTATCCGGGAGTCAATGCCAAATGCAGAACAGACACCTCTTTTTTACTTCAAGAAGATAAAGAGCATCACATGGGTGTTTCACCATTAATAAAATTAAAAATTGGAATGGTTTCGGTTTTTCTAGGCGATTATATGCATAGCGTATGCCTAGGCGTAGTAAAAAAGATGTTATGTATTTGGACTGGAAATAGTCGAAACTATAAAGTAAGATTAAATAGTCGACCAATAAGCTTAATTTCAGACCATTTGGTGTCATTGAAACGATTTATAACAGTTTACACGAGTTACTGCGTTGGAAAGCAACCGAGTTTAGGACTTTTTTAATATATGTTGGCCCTCTTGTTCTAAAAGGTATTCTTGATACAGCTGTGTATGAACATTTTTTATTATTTCATAGTGCTATAACAATACTTTTGTCAAGAAAACATATTTCAAAATTTGGACTTGATTTTACCCGCAAATTGTTAAATGTTTTTGTAGGACACAGTAAAAAGATTTATGGAATTGAGTTTCTTGTATACAATGTGCATTCACTCTGTCACTTACCCGACGAAGTTGATAACTATGGTGCTCTAGACTTGTTTTCGGCATTCCCTTTTGAAAATTATTTTAGTAAACTTAAGGCATTGGTTAGATCACCACATAAACCTCTTCAACAGGTATTCCGCAGATTACATGAAATTTCACTTTCAGATGAAGATATGAATGAAGAAAAAGATCTAATACATTATATGCAACACATAATGGGGCCTTCTTTAAATAGATTACAAAGTTGTAAACAATATAAAAAACTTGTTTTTAAGGGGACTGTATTATCCATAAACAATCATTCCATCCCAGATTCATACTTCATTACAAATGAAAACAGAGTTGTCCAGATTGAGAATATACTTGTAAATGCTGAAAATGAAACATTGTTGCTGGGGAAAGAATTTACTTCCTATGATTCTTTTTATCGTTACCCAGTTGACTCAAATCTTTTAGATATTTGTGTTCTAGACAAGTTGTCTATAGTTTTAAAGATTTGGACGATTGACAGTGTTATGGCGAAAACTATGCTTTATCCGTTGGACAAAGATAGCAACAAATGGGTGTGTTTTCCAATAATTCATACCAATAACTAATTATTGTTAACAATTTTTTAATATAGAGTTTTCTGTGTCAGCAGTTTCTAGTTATTAAAAAATCCGTTCCCTCTTATAACCTGTTATACATTGTTTCCTTTGAATTTATAATTATGCAAAATTAATTTCTTAAATTTGATAGAACCTTAAAAATGTTGCAGTTGTTTCAATTTAACCAAAAATGCATATAGTTTTCTCATCATAAGGCATAAATATTTATACATACAAAGTATTTGAGATATCTTGCTTTTTATCCGACTACGAAGGGTTGTTTGTGGCATAGCACCCAGATGGCTCGACCGATTTTGATAAACAATGTGTTACTAGATTAATCTCGATGCTGTGAGTGACACTGGGCATATTAAAAATACAAAATGACAGATGTAGGGCAGTCGGGTTTTTATAATATTAATATTTGTTTGGATATTTTTGTTTATTGGATTGTATCTTGGTTTGGTGATTTGGGAATCAAACCAAATTTTGTTATTTTTACCATGTCCTAATTGTAATATTTTGAAGGAACAATTTTGATGATAGTTTGCAAATTTTTGTTTAGTAAAAGTGGCTTTCCTCCCCTGATATTTTTAGGGGTGCAAGTTATTAAAAAAATATATATCTTTCAAAACTTTAATCACAATTATGTTCCTTCAAAATATTATTATTAGGCCTCTGAGTAATAAGGCGAAATTTGGTTTGCAACCCATATCGCAAAACCAAGATACACTTCTCAAATTCCTAGAATACCCATGGAATAATTACCAATACGTCTTATAGACGTCATCTTCCACTGTGATTTGACGTCAGTTGCCTGTCACAAGTATGACGTCAGTTGTCTGTGACTTACGACCGTCATTTTCACGTCTTAAGTACGTCATGATAAAGGTCAGCTTGCAGTCATAGCTGACTAAAAACTGACGTCATAATGACGACATCTTGCTACTTGGGAAGTAAATGTTTAAATGAAACAAAATTTTATAAAAAATATTTTATTAAATAAACATAGGATAATTGTTAAATTCATTATAAATAAAAAGTATGTACAATCTTAGACGATTCAATGTGTCGCTTACGCTTAGCGGCACATTGAATGGTCTAAGGGTACAATACTTACTTTTCCCAAAACTAAAACGTTTAAATCGAACTGCTTTACGCAGTATTCTTTTCACCCACTCACATACTGCTTGATTATATGCCTCAAAACTTGTATGCTTTCATTTCGTCCATCGTAAAACCACTTTTAGAATATACAAGGTACATTACTATGTCAGGATATAATATTTTGGGAACGTCTATATCTGCAAAACAATCTTCTAAACGAAGTGTGTATGGATCTATTCCCAACAGAGATATTTTTGATAAATATCTTTCTTGATGCATTTCATCAAGTGTTGCATAATACGAACTCGGATTAATTTTCTGCAATAGAAAATATTTTATGTCTGTTTTAGTAACATAATATATAAGAACTTACCTCTCTAAATGTCAAAGATAGTTATATACTTACTTCTGTTATAAAGAAATGAAAATAGAGATGCGCCAAAACCACATAAACATTCACAGATTTTTTAAGGTTATTTTACCTCCAGGGTTAGTTAATGACGTCACGTGCACGACACCAATTATGTAGATCAGTTGAAAATCGTTTAAGCACACCAGAAAAGTGTATATAACTTTCTAAGCTCCATCCACTTTTTGTCGAAAAGATTTCTTTCGTCATTAAGATGTCAAAATACATACGAATCATCAATAAAATTTCTGCTGGAACCATGTCATCAAAAATAATTAATTCAATTGTATTAATTGGACTTCGGCCATGAAAGAAATAATTTTCGACTGTTAGATCTCGCTATCCATTTAAAATTTTAAGGGGCAAGTAAATGTAGGTAGAGCAGCTGCGTGAAGATCAAGGCAAAGTCACTGGTCGACCCAACTTTATGATTTGGTTACACCTTCATATTTTGGCTATATCTACAAGTAATTGCTCTGTTTCCCCTTACTCATGCCATTCCTGTATTAAATTATTCTCGTTGATTTAGACGAAGGACAATGCCCCATAATAGAAACAAAAAAGAAAGAAATAACAAATATAATACATCAATTAATAGAAGAGTTAGCACAGAGAGTGTTAGAAAAAGGTACCTAAGCATTTTATTTCTTAGTCACAAATGCAAAAATTCGACATGTATGAACCCGAACCTCAAAGTTGCGAGTGATTAGCTGACTGAATCGATTTATAAACTTTTTCTGAATTGCCTTGCCTTGAATTGCACTCGCTGTGCTTTGGTTATTTACGCATGATACACTGCTAAATGAATGCTAAAGGCTTCTGCTTCATGATTTTTTCAATGAAATCGATATTGTAATTAGAATCGTTAAAATTGCCATCTACACAGAATCTCCTAATGGCCAAAATGGATGTGTTTTCTTTTTAAATGTAGAAAGTTATTTTTCTATATATAGACAGGATGTTTTTGAGATACGCGGGGATATATTTTTTCGGGAATGTGAAAATTAATGCAATTTTTTTGAATTTAAAACTTCAAAGAAAAATATTTTTTTAACTCACCCTTATCTTCCCCAATTCCACAACGTAAATTATTTACTAACACGGTAATTCGCTAGTTCGCGGTCAAGTACCATATGGAAACTGTTCAGTGCTGTAACTTGATAATAATCGATAATTATTTGCAATATTCAAAATTTAATTTCTTATTTATTTTTTGGTTTTTGGATAAATAAATATTGTTCTACGGATTTTAAAAATATGGCGGTTGATGAATTGAATATATGCCTGGATTTCGTTTACATGAAAATGGAATTAAATAAAAGAGGTTAAAAAAGTGCATTCTTGAAAATTGTAAAATGTATTTTTTTGTTTTTGAAAAAACATAGTTTGTAACTTTATTGTCTTAAAGTACATTAAAACCTACGATGTAAAAAGAGAAAAATTGAAACCACATTGCCTCCTTGATAACTGGAGATGGATTGAAAATTACATTTCGTTATGTGCATTCGATTTGCTCGTATTATTTTGACCAACTTTGGTAAAACTACTCCTCCTCATCGCAAAGATATTCGATTTTTAATTTTTCATCCATCCTTGGTGTTTCAAATTTGTTTTGGATTGACCTATGAATATTGGATTTTGTCCCAGTTTCATGGATATTGGACCGGTCTAGATTTATTCATAATTCCATTGCGAATAAACCAGTATCTTATTTCTTAAGATTCTATTACTAGAAAGCGATATATATTATACAGATAAGTAAAAAATTCGTGAAAGTTCATCAGAAAAGTGCATAACTTTAGACTAATTTTTTAGAGAAAACCTCTTTTTTCATAATCAGGTCAAAATATCAAGAATCATCAATAAAATTGAACGTTGTCGCCAGAAATAATTAATTAATTGTACTATTGGTAAATATCCAATCTAAAGTTCCTACTTTTATGCAATCGAAATAATGTTTGCACCCTAATGGGAAAATACTCATGTCTTTGACATAAGAAATAATCGTGTGTCTTCCTAATTGCTATAGTCGATTGACCACCGCTTATCGCATTTTATGGACACGGTCATAATACCAGAGCGCACCAATTATATCTTCGTCTTGTTTTAAAATATACTTTTGCTGTTAAATGTGCTAACATTTGTTTATTTCAGCTTTCATAAGAGAACGAGACTCGCTTAATAACATGGATTAATAGTGCGGACCATTAGACAGAGATGGTTGTATTAGGGATTCTAAACGAACCTGGAAGAAGGTTTGCCTACAGCTTCAATATCAATGGGTAATAAGTAACTTTCTCCTTTCTAGATCATTGGAGAAAGATGAGGAGCGAGAGCAGCTAAGCGTCTGAATAGGGGACCTTCTTGAATATATGGTAAACATTATTTTAGATTCATATTATTATTAATTGGATACAATTATTAACAAATAAAGTTTTAGACGAGATGGACCAATCTTATTTAACTTCTATAATAATTCATTTAGTTATTGCTTGAAATAACTACTTGTTTCTTTATAAACAAAATATAAATTGAGAAAATCTTACATCTTACAACTTGATAAAATTAACAATAACACTTTTTCGTATCATAGCAATGCTACACAAAATGGTTGAATATAAATGTACGATATTCCAACATGCCTCCTTACATTTATATTACAAACTAAAATTCTTATTCCAGTAAGTACATCAATGCTTATTCCATTTTTAACATTTTTCTAAATTTCACAAATTTATTTACACTCAATGATTTAGTAAATATATCTGCTACATTTTTATACTTTAACTATATCAATAATTCCTTCCATATAACACTCATTTACAAAATGATAATGTACCTCTGTATACTTAGAAGTTTTAGTAAAATTACCATATTTAGCACTATTCAATGCTCTTGATTTATCCTCAAATTCCTGACAGGTTTTTAAACTTCTATATCAACAGTTACAAGTATATCTGTTACAAGTTTTATCACACTTACAGCTTCTGATAATGTTACATATTCACCAAAAGTAGATGATTTTGTAACACTACTTTGTTGCCTAGTCTTCCAAAATATTACATTTCCAAATAATCCTATTACATAACCTGGTGTTGATTTTCTATCTACATTATCACTCGCCCAATTAGCATCCACAAAATAATCAAGATTCTAACTCGTCTCATGGTCTTATTCTTACTTATAAGTCAATTTCATATCTTTTGTTAAATACAAATATTTTAAAATTCTTAATGCATACTTTAAAATGAGTTTCGTTGTAACAATTTTGAAATCTGCTCAAGTAATTAACACTCTAGCTTATATCTGATTTTATTCCAGAGCTAATGTACAACAATGCACCTATCAAATTTCTATACCTATAATATCATCATATGTTTCTTGTGCAGGCTCTAATTTCAAACTTGCCTCTATTGGTGTCCCATACAGTTTTGATCTTTTAATCGTATATTTCTCAGCTAAAGATTTAATATAATTTTCATGGCTTAGAGCCATTACATTTTTTTATAATCATATTCAATAAAAATTCCAAGATAATTTTTAACTTTACCTATATATTTCATTCTAAATTTATTTGACAATAAACCTTTAATAAACTGAATTTTTCCGTCATTTTTACAACAAATCAATAAATCATCAACAAATAACATTAGATAAATCATATCACCTTCATTTCTCATAATATACAAACAATAATCATATTTACTTCTTTCAAAACCTAACTTACTCAAAAAAAAACATCAAAATAATCGTACCTTGCTCGAGAACTTTCTCTTAAACCATATAACGCTTTATGTAATTTATAAACTTTATTTAAACCATCTTCATAACATTTAGCTTGTTTTACATAGATCCCTGAAGAGACTTTCCCATTTAAAAAAGCTGTTTCTACATATCCATTTGTTCTATAATTATTCCTTTTTTGACAAAATATGACAAATTCCCAAGTCAGCCTTTCTATCCCATTTAGACTTTCTCAATTATTCTGGCGTACGTACAAAAACTCTACTTCCATACAAACGTAAATATTTACTATTAGGTTTCATCCCAGACAAAGCACAAGAATGGTACAAACCCTTTGAGATACTCATAACTGATTACACTACATTAAGATCAGAATACAATTACAATTTTATAATCCCATAAAAAAGGCGTTATTAGAAAGAAAATTACACATAGAAGAACAAAGCATAAATGAACCAGTGGTTAGAAACTAAATTAGCTTTATTCCAGAACGTTTATCGAAAGATAAAGCACAAATTATACACAAATTATTAATACCAGAAATACGCAATCAAATAAAAAGTAAAGAATTTAATAACACAGATGATCTAATTGAATTAGCCACGGAAGTCGAGGAAATTAAAAAATCTATAAATACCAGGAAATACACTCGTTCTTCGAAGATTATAAGAAAAAGACCGGCGACTTCGCCAGTTAGGATAATTCCTATTCAGACAAACCTATACAAAAAATTGAAGTTTAGTAACCAGCCTAAAAGTCCGTGTCTGTTCTGTGATAAATTTCATTGGGAAATGGATTGTCCAAGTCACCCTTATATTAAAAATCGAAATACTAATAAAACCCAAGAACTACACGTCAACCTAATACAGGAAGAGGTTAATGCAAAGGACGGACACACCAGGCGAGGAAGTACCGCAACAAATAACGTTCTACCAATTATTAACATTACGTAAAATCGAAGAATCCAAAGTTCAAAAGACATAATTAAAAAACAATTTAGAAATTCATCCGCCTGGACTAGACAAATTTAAAGAGTATACCCTATACCATACAGCAGTTAAACCAGCTTCTGGAATTAAATCTGACTGTAAATAATATTAATAACATTCGAGCTGTTGGTGACCCTCAGAAAAGAAGACCAATTATTATTGAATTCATCTCATTTCTCACAAAATTAGAAGTTCTTAAGTGCTGTAAAAAACTTAAAGGTTCACATATTATAAGTATCTTTGATGACCTAACCAAGGAAGATAGAGAAATACGAAAACGTCTTTTAGTTCATCAAAAGGAGGCTAGAAACAAAAATTTACGATCCTATGTAAATGGCAATAAACTTTTAATTAATGATGACTTTTATACGATAGAACGACTTGAATTAGGTAATAGCAGAGATGAATTTGAAGAAGGCTTTGATCAGGAAATTGCAAAAGAGAGAGAAGCAAATAGTGCACCATCAACCCCAGTGACACTCAACGCAGAAGACAATGAAGATAGCCTAAACAATCAAGAAGGATTGGATGCATCGAATGTTGTAAAAAAGAGAAAACTCGTGCAATCAGATCTGCAAAAAACAAGAGCAGTAACAAGAAATTATGTATTAGGGACAAACAAGGCTTCTCCAAGGAACATAGTTGCAGGAAAAAAACCATAAATAATATTCTAACTCGTATTTTAATTTTAGTAAGTAACAATTTTATTTCAAATTGTTTAAAATAGTAAAATACACATCAAAATATGCAATCATAAATACATCATTCATGAATTATATTAACAAAATATGAATAATTACATAAGAGACTATAAGCCTGCGAACATTAAAACAGTGACAGTAGATACAATAAGTGAGTGCAATAACATACTGAATAAAAAAAAATAACTTCAAAATTTACTCTTTATCATACAAATATAAGAAGTTTGTCACAGAATATCGAACAATAAGAAGTATTTCTGCATAATTTTAATTATTTATTTGATTGCATTGTACTTACTGAATCATGGCGGCTATATAGTTTAGACATACTAAATATACCAGGATATGACATTATATATAACGAGGGAGATATAAATAAGTGTGATGGTGTTGTAATTTATATAAAAAATAACTTAAATTATACCTTTTTTTTTTTTGAAGGGGAAACTCATGATGAGCACCTGAGCTTATAGTGTTTAGCGCTACAGGTAGTGCCGGACTTCAACCGGCTAAAACCCCTCCGGCTCTTTAGTGTTTCCGACTAGTTTGGAACTGCTTTCGCTTATCTTCAAACCAGCTGGTCATTTGAGTTGTTATGAATTCCTCCATGGGGTCAGCCCCATCTCTCTTTCATCCTCTTCCTTCTTTTTGATAACGCAAGTTATCGCCTCCTCCGCCTTTCTCCAGTTCTCCTCTGTTTCCAGCATTCTCTCTATCATGTCGTCCGGGGACAGTAGCGGCGCCCCACCGCGCCGCCTCTCTTCCCTCCACCTGTTGCATACGAACACGGTGTGTTCTGCGTTGTCGGCCTCCCCACAATATATACATTCTCGGCTATCAATCTTACCAATATCATTTAAGTATTCCATGAAGCACCCATGTCCACTCAGGGCTTGGGTAAGATAATACCCCACTTCCCCATGTCTCCTTTCCATCCACGTCCTTACATTTGTAATAAGGCGTCTAGTCGACCTTCCCTTGTGTGCGACCTCCCATCGCCCCTGCCATCTTTCAAACAGCCTATCCCTGGTTTCTGCCTTCGCAACTCCCTCATAGACTTCCAGCCGCTCTTTGGCCATCAAATCCAGAGGGGGAATCCCCGCCACCACCAATACCGCTTCGTACGAGATAGTTCTATATGCGCTGCACACCCTTATCGCAGCGCAACGCTGGATCCTGGTCATCCTGCACCTCGTCCTGTCCACTTTCATCATACTTTCCCAGACCGGGGCCGCATACAAGAGGGTAGAGTGCACGACGCTGCACATCAATCTCCTCTTGCTAGCTCTCGGTCCGTGAGTGTTGGCCATAAGTCTTCCGATGGCTGTGGCTGCCTTTCCTGCTTTTTCGGCCGTTTTCGTGGCATGAACGCGAAAGTTCAACTTAGAGTCCAGCCAAACCCCTAGGTACTTCAGATGGTCACCTGGACGTATCTCCACTGGTCCCACCCTAACTTTCATGGGCGGTAGGTTTCTCTTCCTGGTGATAACTAGGAACTCCGTTTTCTCAGCAGCTAGCTCGAGCTGCATCCTTGCTAACCATCCCTCGATCTTTCTGATGGCCTCATTGGCCGCCTGCATTACGTGGACTGTCCACCTTCCAGTCACCGTTATGGCCAGATCGTCCGCATAACCGATGACTTTCACACCATCTTGCCATTGCAATCGGAAGACATCATCAAACATAATGTTCCACAAGGTCGGCCCAAGCACTGAACCCTGCGGAACCCCACACGTGATATTCTTCCAAACAATCTCTCCCTCCGTCTCATACCCGATCATCCTATCCTCGAAATAGCTCACAATAACCCTTACGAGGTACGGGGCTATCCCCATACTCTGCATCTTCCTGACAATTATCGCCCAACCCGCCGAATTAAAGGCATTTTTGACGTCCAGTGTCACGACGGCGCATATGCTCTTTGCGGCTAGGGCTTCCTCGGCCGTCTCCTTTAGTAGTCTAATGGCGCCGACCGTCGATCGTCCTTTCCGGAAACCGAATTGGTTTTCAGATAAGCCCCCCTTCTCAGCTATCTCCTTTTCCAGTCTCTCAAGTATCAAGTACTCAAGAAGTTTGCCCATTGAATTTAATAAACATAGCGGTCGGTAGGATGATGATTCCTCCGCCGGCTTACCTCCTTTCTGGATCAGGACGACCCTAGCCTTCCGCCATCTGCTCGGAAAATCCCCCCTCTCTAGAGCGCGGTTCATTACCCTTAAAATCTCCCCTGGATACTCTTCCGTAACCAGCTTAACTATTTCAGGCGGAATCTCATCAAAGCCTGCCGCCTTCCCACTTTTGAGCCTGGCACATGCTGCCTCAAGTTCTTCCTCCGTAAACGGTGGGACCGCAGTCACCTCTACCGCCCACCATCTAACTATGTCCCTTTCTGGGAACAGAGCGCTCACCACTTCAGCCACCTTTTCAGCTGCAGGGCCTGCGGGGGATTTCTCATTTGTCGGGTAGCAATCTTATAGCCATCTCCCCAGACATCCGTATCCACACTCTCACATAGTTCTCTCCACCTCTCTCTTTTTGATCTTTTAATAGCCTCTCTCAAGTTTCTTCTGGCATTTCGATACTCCTCCAGATACAGGTTCTCCCCAGGCGCTTCTGCTCTCCTATTCTGCCTTGTCCCCTGCCGGCGGATCGCGATGCATTCTCTTCTGAAAGTTGCGATCTCCTCCGTCCACCAATAGACCTCCTTTCTCAATCTTCTGATTCCCCTCCTGGGCATTGCTGCATCACACGCTCTAGTAACCGCATCGGTGAGGGTTTCCTCCGTTTCATTCAAGGTTTCTCGGAAGGACTCCGCCAAACTCCTTTTGAATGTTTCCTTGTTTAACCTGCATAGCTTCCAGCCTCTGCCTTTCACCATCTGAGTGACTTGATTCTGCCCTATATCGTAAGTAATATAGAGGTGATCACTTAATGTCTCTTCTGCTGTTAAAACTTTCCATCCAGTAATTCTCCTGGCGGCCCCTTCCGAACCTAAAGTCAGGTCTAGAATGGAACCAGTATTTCCTCTTACGAAGGTATAGGCCGTGCCCTCGTTTAGTATATGCAGGTCTTCTCTGGCTATCCACTCGCTGACTACCATTCCTCTCTCGTTAGTCCGGTCCATGCCCCATTCTGGAGACCAACCGTTAAAATCACCAGCCACTATCACCTCTCTCCTCCCTTTCCTGTTCGCTCTCATGGCCCTTCCGAGCTCCTCCAATGAGTTACCCAGTTCCGCTATGCCGGCGTTGGGTGAGAAGTAGCAGCTAAATATGATTACTTCATCTAGCTCCACCCAGGTGAATCCATGCCCACTCCCGCTCCTGTGTACGCAAATTTCTCGGTTTAGGATCGCTATGGCAGCATCCCTGTTAACATCGACATACCATCCGGGCCGCTTTCCTTATTAGGTT
The DNA here is from genome assembly GCA_963675555.1 of Leptura quadrifasciata. Taxonomy (NCBI): domain Eukaryota; kingdom Metazoa; phylum Arthropoda; class Insecta; order Coleoptera; family Cerambycidae; genus Leptura; species Leptura quadrifasciata. The sequence goes on from OY776682.1 coordinate 33,641,079, forward strand.
CGCTGACTACAAGGACCCCCACTCCCTTCTGCTTTGCAGCCGCGCAAAGAAGATCTTGCGCAGCCCGACACCTATTTAGGTTCATTTGCTTCACGTTGAACGCGAAGCATTTTCCCCACCCCCATTTTGCTCAGTCCCCCCAGAGCTTTCCGGAACCATGGACACATTCTTGAGTCCGCCCTATGTCCCCCTTTTTTACAAATGGGGCAAAAGGGGCTTAAATTATACCTATGAGATAGTCAGTATTGGCAACATTAAGTCAATTAAATTAAATATAATATTTAATAAGCAGACAATTGAAGTCATAGCTATTTATAGATCACCGTCATTATGCCCTTTCACTTTTAATTATTTCCTAAATAAGTTCCTAAATAGGAATAATCAGAAAAAGTATGATATGCAAATAATTATTGTAGGTGATATCAACATAAACATCCTAGACAGCGAGGAGTTATATTGTCAGGAATAGAATAGAATAGAATAGAATAGAACTTTATTCGTGTAAGTATACAATAAAATTTTACAATAAAATTTATGTTTACACTCGTCACACAGGTAAGTAATTAATATAATAGAAAAAACAATTTACAAAAACAAAAAGAACAAAGACAAACAAAATATTGTATATAACGAAAGATCACATTGGGTGTATAACTAAAAGTACAGAAAATATAGTCACATATTTTCCACCTATCATGGTAGGTGTATGTCAAAATGAACATTTAAAAAGAACAAGAATAA